>JASDQU010102776.1:240493-298778 GCA_032191745.1 Picea mariana
AGATGGTCTACTTGATGAATGACTTAGTATTCTACCTTTGTCTCTAAGCCTATCACATAGCAAAGTGCTATGTTGACTGCTTCTTTCACTTTGAGTTGCTCTATGAGCAACTGTTTTTTTTCCTGCTGAATCTATGATTTCTCCTATTCAAACTTTGTCTGGAGGGAAACCTTCTCCTTCTCTGCAACTCAATGTTTTTCTACTATTACTTCCTGCACTTGCTTCAAGGCCTGGGTGGCTTGTTCTGTTTCTTCTTGTGTGTGACAAAGGTGAGCTTCGGTCGCATCAACTAGTCGTCGGAGTTGGGCTGGCTCGTCCCCCAACTCTGGTTCTCCCGATGGTAGGGAAACAATGGACATTGCGTGAATGTACTGAAGGGCCTATTGTATCCCTCATAGTTTGACCTCAATTCTGGCGTACATATTCTCCTGCTTGGATTCTTGTTTCTGCAATATTTCCTGTGAGGCGTCGTTTACAGCTACAATGATGAAGCCAAAGTCATCGACAGTGAGAATAGTCTTCATCTTAGTCAAGTTGGCTCCGGATTTCTTCTGGGAAGAGGGCTTAGGGGGAGAAACCTTCCTCTTCTTCAAGGGATCAGCCTCATCTCTAGGTGGTGTTACTTCACCTTGCTTCTTCTCATCTTCTTTTCCATTGATCTCTTCTACCTCATCATTACCCCATTGGTCAGGTGATACTAAAGAAGTCTTCTTTGATGCGCTGCTTAAGTCTTGGAATTATTCGGTCTTCTTCCTTCTGTTGGATCCGGGTGTGTCATGTTCCTTGTGAGAAACCTCTGAGCTATCAAGTTCAGGGTCAGACATCTCTGCAGGGTCAATGGGTATAAGGAGGTCTGCTAACCAGTCCTTGATGATCTCCTCGAGGTCTTCTTCCATGATATTGTAGTATGACTGAAGCTCCTGCTTATGTTCGTCTGCTCACACAATAATATAGATGAAGTGTCGATCTACATGGAACTTCATGAGGGGTATAAGGAACTATAGGGTGTTCGACGTCATGCGAGGTTCATCTTCGATATACCTCTTCAGCTGGAGGTAATATGTGTGAAAAAGTTCATTCGAATGCCACTGTTTTCCCATGTTGCTCAAGTACTAGAGCGTGGTGAACTTTGCAATGAGCGGCTCAAACAGTTCAATATCCAGGAAGGTCGCACCTTACGACATCTCCCAAGAAACAAATGTGATGAGGATCAGGAGCCAGCTAAAGTGGAACTCGTAGCCCTGAACCTGTTCTTTGCGGTAGTCTAATTCTAGCTGATTAACTAGGTACTTTTCCCAGTTCATCTGTAGTCCTTCTACACATTTCCCCGTGAGGTCAACGACAAAGCCTATGACCTACATGGGTCTGTTCGTTCTTACTAGATTCCTTACAATTAACTGACATGCTAGGAACACTGCGCCATTCTGGATGGAAGCTACCTTGTAGCCTCACATCCCCTTCTCAACATTGCCGTAGGTATCCTTGATCTTCTGTTATAACGCACTATCTGTAGCTTTCCCTAGATAGAATCCCGTGGGTAGGGTCCTTGCATACTCAATCCTGTGATCCTATGGATCAACGTCAGATCAACTATGATACGAAAGTCTAGCCATAAGTAGCTTCCATGGTAACATGAAAGTAGGATCTTGACACAGGCGTTAACTTCCTGGTGCCTTCCAGAGTGTGGGATTTGCATTACGTTCAACAGGGTGGACTGTGCGAGGTTTAGCGTCCATGGCTGGGGGATTATTTTTGAGTTCTTCCGCTTCGTCCTGGTCAATTATTTATATGGGGTGAGCATACTATGATTATTGCAGTCCCCTAAGTTGAAGTCACTAAACTTAAATGCTGTGATCTTGTCTTGCTGCACTTGAACTACACGTATCCCCTTCAGGAGGTACGCAGTAACCATGGTGTACTCAAAATCTCTTGGTACACTATCACGACTCACCACACCGGCTAGAGGCAAGATGTAGTCAGAAAATATGGTTGGGATCAACTTCACATTTTCTAGGTCGTCTCTGTGCTTGGTTCTATTTTCTGTGACGAATTGGGATGGCTCGGATCCGTGAGTGATTGACAGAGAGGCTTGCACTCATCTCGTCGATGATGCTTGAATACTTGCATACATTACTTTCTTGGTCACGAGATCGATGAGAAATTCTTCGATTATTTTCTCCGCGAAGGTGAGATCATCTGACATACACGCTTGGATCAGATGGATGAATGAATGTGAAAAACAATAGAACTGATGTTGATCTTACTAATCACAGTGCAGTAGTAATAAGTTCTCTATGATACAATTCGCAAAAGTGTCAATGGAATAAGTAGACAACTATGTAATGGATCTCTCCAACGGGTGAGAAGCCTTCATTAAATCAGTTCTGCCCATTCTGGTGTAGTCCCAACGGTCTGATGGAGAGCTTCCTAGCCATAAATGTTGTTCTAATAGTTCGTGGCGTTGGTCTAATGGTTATATTGTTTCCAAAGAATATATTGCTTTGCCATGGCAAAGTGCCAGGTGATGATGTTCTGATATCTCGACGAAGTTTCTGTTTTGCAAATTTTCCTTCTGTGAAGTTCCCTCTGGAACCTTCTGTAACTTTTCAATCTTTGCTCTCTTCTTACTTAGTTTTCTAGCCTTCTTTCTAGTGAGATTTGTCTCGTTATTCCTCTTTCCATTTTGATTCTTGTCTTCTTTTGGCATAGTAACTTCGCGCTGCTGAGATTCCTTCGTAGTGTGCATGGGTAATACTTCTTCATTATCTGGGGTAGGTGCTTCAGTCTTCTGTGATTCTTCTTGGGTTCTTTCAACTTTGGCATCCAAGTTAAATAACTTCGATATGTTCTCCTATTCCTCAATCAAGTGCATGATCTTTCTAGTCATGAAATATTTTAATTCTTGCTTTTTCTTCTCTAAGACTTCTTCTTCTTTCCTTCTAGACTGATCCTTCTCGATCTAGGGTTTTCCTAGTAACATAGTAAATGGAGCATTTTTCTCAATAAATTTAACAACCTCAAAATATTCCTCTGTCAAACTTTCATGAGCACTCATAGATATTTGGGTAAGTCTTCCACATAGGGTTATCATTTTTCTTCTAAACAATCCTATTCCTCCCAATGAAGGAATCATAGCATGCTTTCCTATAGCTTCCCAGGTTCTTTCTGTCATTATATTCACCTATGTTTCTTCATCCAGAACACAGTCAATGTCAAATTCTCCTATTCTTACTTCTATTTTCTCTTTCTCTTTTACAATCTCTGATAGATTAGTATCTTGGTGGTCATTCAGGGTTTCTTTCATCTGTAATAGTACAGACTCTGATTCCTTCTGAGGTTTTGCCAAGGTCTTAGTTTCTTGACCTCTCTCAGGGTCTACTTGCTCCATACTCATTCTTTCAAGCTTAGCAATCATTCTAGGGAAATCTAAAACTTCATGGTCCATATATTTACAACAAAGACAACTAGGTCTTCTACCAAGGCATTCCTTAGCCACATGACCTGGTCTTATGCAACTGTAACAAAGGGTTAATCCTCTCTTTCTCTTAAATGATCCCTAGCCTTTCATGTACTGCGCACTAGGATCATAGTGGTTAACCTACACAAAATTCTTTCTAGGATCTTGCATCCATTTGTTAGTCCAAACATTCTTTCTATGCATAGGTATAACATATATTTCATTATTTCTATCAGATCTACTCATATCAAACCTCTTTTCTTCTAGTTGTGCCCTAGTTTTTAGGATAGGACAATATTTTTCAAACATATCTCGATCCATACTCTTGAAACAAAAATTTTCACTAATCTTACTTTCAGCAGAGCACAAATCTTCTAGATCTAAAACGTTTCAGTATCCTTACCTTTACCGAAGCACAAAGATTCAAGATCTTACCTTTTTTTATCCACATCAGATTTCTTTTCTTAGCACATAGCTTCACAGATCGAGTAGAATACTACGCACTAGGGCAACCGATCTACACACAAAACTTTCACAATTTCAGGTTAGATCTTCCTTTTTCCTCAATTCCTAGCAATCACAGTATCAGGTCTTGGCAATAGAACCATTTGTTGGCACAAGGGCAGACCCAGGGTTCAACACTACAACAATGCACCAAAAAAACCCTAACTACCGGCCCTTTCGGAAACACCTAGGAAGCAGATGAAGTCTCACCTGAGGTAGAGGTAGGTGTGGTTGCAAGACTCTAGTGTCTGCAACCTTAGCTGGGACAAAGATATGTGATTATAACACCTTGACAAAACACTTAGCAATACAGTTCATCAATGTTTAACCAATATCTACTTTGCAGTTAAAACCTTAATTACAGAGCATCACAATATTCAACTAGATCTAGCATCTAGCATCACTTAGCATGACGAAACAGATTAGATCTAGCATATTCAAGCACTAAGCACATTCACACAAGTCAGATCCAACATTTACTCTCACTATTAAGCACAAAGAAACAACAGATCTACCTATCATTAATCTATATCAAATCACTTAAGCAAGCAAATACATAAATACATCAATACATCTCATAAAGCATTCACAACACAAGATGTACGTGATTCACCCCCACCCTGGGGCTACGTCCACCAACTCTTCATCTTCTTTATTAGATTTCTTCAATATTCTTACATGCACAGAGCCTTCAGATCAACTTTGCAGAGGACAAGAGATCTACTCACTCTTCGCTAGATCCTCCTTCCCCAAGCTAGGTTACAACACAAAGCCTACATACAGTCCTTACAGCCACTTGCACTCAGCCTTGCAAACATGCAAAAAGCACTTACAACTGTTACCTGCACTCAACACCACTTACAACTGACTTGTCATTCACACTTAGCCATTCATATCTGTATATCCTTACTACATCGCCTAACATCTATTTATACATTACAAAATTGGGCCTAAACATGGGTAAACCCATGGGCCGATATCCCCATACCTATTACATAATCCCAAATCCCAAAAATCCCTAAAAGGGGGCCAATATCCTGCTATCTCCACTTCGTCTTGCGCTCCACCTTCGACAACCTTTTGAATTCCCAAAAATAGGTCAAACATGACCAAGGATCCTCAAAAATTGGTCAAGGGCCAACACTCGATGATGTACCGTCAGCATTGACAAAATCCTAAAGGTAAATTGTCAACATAGGCATCAACAATCACTGCTCGTAGATCATTGATATACCATCGACATTGATGAAGAGGGAGAAAGATAACATTAACCTCTGTGGAAAAAGAAAATCATCGACACCAAGAAATGATCCTCACACCCCAGGGGTCAAATCAACCGCCACATGTTTTTCCATGTATGTAGTCCATATTTCTCAGGTATTACCCACATCATCTTTTGATGTTCCCCATGCCATATCTATATTTCCACATCAGCACCGTGGGGAAGTTTTGGGTTGACATTGCTATTTCCTAGAGGTGCAAAAAAAAAAACGTCAGAGACAATCCAACGACGCTGAAACACTCAATTAACTATCAGATGATAGCTAAAACATTGAACTCCTAGTTTTATTTGGAACCTTTACACACCGACGCCAACAACCCTGGTCGATCTGTGATCCTGATTATCCTCGATACTAATCATGCTAGTTTCTTAAAGGCTTGGTAATTCTATGGGACACCTCTAGCTGAGATGAACCAAATTTTGCAATTTGATTAGGCAAATTGAATTTTCATGCAACCTACATGAATATCTCTCATGCTAACCAACCGTTGAAATTTGGATTCACCGATAAACTAAGAAATAATCCTCTCCTGCATCGCCAGCAGGCGTTGCATTTAATCTTAAGCATGGCGCGGGTTCTATGGTAGATTGTGCAGACTGCATTTGCACTCCTGAATTTAAGACTTGACGCAACAAGGTAAGTATGGTTTCTGTTAAATTTTAAAAGTTTATACCCAGACATGGTATTCTGTTCACAAATCACTTATCTCCCAAATTAGACGAAGAAATGAGAGAAAGCATCAAGGAGATTACAACCTTCTCTCTAACTCTGATTACCAGTAATACCAGGTCAATCTTTTTCAAGGAAGAGGTAAGCATTGTATTTATTATTTCTACACTTACGATTGCATCAATAACACTTTTCGAGGTTGGATGGCAACTCACTATAAAATTTTTATTTTCTATAGGAAAATGCCTCCAAGGAAGCCAATGACTAGGTGCTCACCAAGAATGCCCAAAATGAAAGACTCGGAGGTCGGCGAACGGTATACACCAGGGGCTGCAAGGGATCTTGATTATGTCTCAAATAAAAAATTAGTTATCCACACTTCTACCAAAAAGTAGTTTACCCAACCTCCAGTGTTCGACGACACAAAGGAAAGCACCGAATCAAAAGTAATGCTCCCACAATAGGGAGAGTTGTTTAACAAAATCAACTAGGAGAATTACCCGAAGTTTACACCCCACAATGATTCGAACGTTAGGATGTTGGATGACCAGGTTTTCCCAAATATCAAGCGATCATGTATACATATGGTGTCCTATCGGACCCCATTTTTTCCCTGCATTGAAACCCTAGGATGGATGATTGACCACACAGATGCGACATAATTCATAGTCAATAATTAAAAGGGAGAATGTGTAGGTGTCTTTCTTCTAGTATAGGTCCAAAAATACTACCAACTTAGATACCAAGAGGAAAGGCTAAATAAATACTTTGTGGTCATATTTTATGAGTTCCATGACAACAACAGGTTACTGGCCTCATGGTGGAAGGAAGATAAGAAGTTCACAAACATGAGCAATGACTGGTATATCATGGTAAACCTCAGAGAGTCATATATATGTACTTAATGACTTTAATCTATCGATTATATGGGGACAAATATTTCTCTAAGTTTTCATAAGAATGGATTCCCTTGGCATATACCGTGGCAATCTCCAAGAGCAGTTTCAAATGGGGAGCCATTATTTCCAAACAACTAATTACCAACATCCTACAGGCCCAAACACCAAAGGAAGGAGAAACACCATCTTTCCACATTGCCTCATACTTGTTGGACATGATCTGTGCAAGAAATGTTTTCACAGGTATGAATTTAAGATGACATGTTGTTGAGTTACCCATGCATGCTTATTTTAGCATTCTGTGGGAAAATAGGTACAATAAATTTATTCCCTAATATGCGATGAGTTCATAGCCTGAGTGTACTTCATCATATTTAGAAAAGAATTCCCAAGGATTTCAACAACAACCAAAAAAATGATTTCCAAAGTGAGCCACTAATATTTTGAAGAAACAAGTACTTACATCAGAGTGTTCGGGGCTACTGGTGCGCAACACCTACTCCCAATTCATGACCCATATCGTCTCATTTTGGGACAGGTTTGTTACCAGACCATTCTGTAAGGTAACAATGCCTCTTTGGTAAAGGACAAGAAGAGGGCTTTCATACCCTATGGTTTTAATATAGGGTTTTACATGGTAAAAGACACTACACAAGTGAAACAAGAAGGAGTGATACAACTTGAGTATCGGTTCCCCACAGGCCATTTTCGCAAGAATGACCCAAAATTCCTAGTACTCCAACATGAGTCGTCGGTGTCTTCATGTTGGACATATTCTCATGATACCTTCGAAGATGAGATATTTACAGAGGGTGCCCAAGATTGGGAGGAGGTGCTCGATAGAATGGATAACCCCAATATTACCAAATTCAAATCGATGACTATGGAGGAGAAAGTTGAGACAATATAACATACATCTCAATAAGCCCTGAGGGTAAGAGAAGAAAACAAAGTAGTAGAAGGAGTAGAGGCACAAAGGAGGGGGATAATGTTACTGGAAGAAGCCGAAAGAGATATAAAAATATTAGGAGAAGATCCCCCACTTAACATTTTGATAATACCCTTGAGGATTACCCTGACCGATACAAGACATCCTGAGGAAGAGCTAAATGGCTCACAGATAATTCCACCAGAGGAGACTGCTGACCAAGAAAAACCCAACCCCATGTCACCACAGGAAAGATCGTCGGTGACTACTACAACTTAGCAAAGGTCAACAAGAGTATCAAGTGGGATGGGTATGCCTACTATTCTCATAGATTTGATTACCATATATGACGATGAGGAAGGTTCATAATATTCACACATAACCCTGGTATCAATCACACAAGAGGAGGAACCAGGGGAAACATCTTCTCCAACTTCCAATGTTTGGTCCCAAATACCCAGGAAGGAAACCATGAGGTTAGGAACACTCTGGACATTGAATTTATCGATCAATTGAGAAAACAACCTCAGAATGACAACTCCAAGAATGACTTGGGTGCTGGTGAACAAGAATAATAAATGAAACAACCAAAAATTGGCATCTCAACAGTCGAAATCCTAGCTTTGTCGATCCTTTTCCTACTTCCCCATATAGGACCAAGACTACATGAGATGACGAGCACCAACATGAGGCCAAGTCACCAGAACATACATAAGCTTCCCCTGCTAAGGAACTAAGATAAACTTTCATAGAACACTACATGTCAGGAAGGCTAGGAAATACTCTGCCCTGGAAAGATCAACGGATTCCTTAACCAGTAGATGAAGTCATTGATATACAAGAAATTTCTTATGACAGGAAAAGGAAAGTTGTGATGAGAAGAACAATCAAGAAAAGGAAGCTCATGCTCAATAGCACACTTTTCATCACCACATAGGAAATGTTGTTTGACACAAAAAGTTCTAAGATGGTTGAGCCAATCGGAGCAGGGATGGCCATAATTGATGCTACTTTATACAAGGGAAAAAGGGATGAAAGGGAGGTGGCTTCCATGAATAAATAACTAGACCATATGTGACATCAAGTGAAGTAATACCAAAATTCAACATAAGTGGTGGTACTCTTGAAGTGTGAGTTCCGAGAAATGTATGCATAATTCACAAGTGAAGGAGATCTCTTCACCACTCGCATAGCTAATTTCCGAGAAGATACCCTTATGGGGTTGGAAACCTATAAAGACATGCAACGATGGTATGAAAAGGAACATCAAGCCTTAGAATGAATAGACTACATCAAAAAAGTGCATAAGGGTTGAGATACATAAGAGAATGACATTCAAGTGTCGATGGATAACAACATCACTTGAATAAGGAAGGCAACTGAACGCCAGGTAAACATGGTTCAATAACCTCAACAGAAAATGCAGGAAAGATGGGGAGAGTGTGAGAAAATTTGGGAGAAAATCAATCGGGAAATGAGGAACACTGACCTACCAGATTTTGGTCCACTAGAGGATTTTTCTGATTTGCATGACATATTTAAACAACATGAAGAGCAAGACCTACCATGGGAAGAAGAGATTTTGAATATTTAAAGCATGATCCCAGGTCAAGTGAAGAAGTTCATGGAACCCATTATTAAATATCTTTCATTCCTACAGCGCTTAAGTTTCAAGATAATCAAGTGCAAAGAATGGGCAATAGAGGTAAAGGAGGTCCACTCTACTCCGATGGATCAACATAGGTTCCCATATGAAAATACATTCAAAGATCTCTTCTTCAAGTGGTCAGAGTATGAGAAGAACAATCCACTTCAGTAAAACCACTAGATGATCAAAGGAGAAGAAAAAGAGAACAGATAGATATAATCCACCATGTGGCATTTTATTAACTCAACACAACTTTAGTAGCTATTTTTAGTTTAGTTATTTTTTTATAAATAAGGGCATCCACCTTTGACAACATGTCAATGGTTTTGGAGAGAAATACTTTTTCTAGAATTTTGTAAGAGAACTATTTTTGTGCAATTTATTTTAATTAAGAAGTTTAATTTAGAACCAAAGACACTTCTTTCATCAGAGGTGTGAATGTGATTAGACCAAGGGGGATTATCTCTGTCTTCAGATTCAATATTTGTTGTTGTATTGAGTAAGAGTTTTTGTATCTGTTATTTATAGTTATCTCATAATGCCGTAACAATTCATTTATTCTAGTTGATGAATATAAATCGATTGTATTAACCTGTGATTGATAATAGAGAACTTAAAACTACTTTTCTTGCACTAACTTCTTGTCAAATATATATTTCCTTTCTGTAACTATTATGTCAGAAAATGTTGAATGTAAACTAATCAAAATGGTAGTAATGCTAGTTTAAAGTAGTTTAGATATTCTTTGTCTGCATGCTAAGGTATAAAGGTTATCCTGCAACCCAGTCTCCCCCCCCCCAACGCATAATTAGCTTCCCTATGTTATCTATTTTAAAGCTCTCTCTTTCTTTGTTATAAATGTTAGAAAATAACCAAAAAGAGAACTGCACATCTTGAGGAAAGGTTTAACAGAAAATACACATCTGGAAATCACGATTAAAGCCCATCTATAATTCTATCCAGATCAAGAATTTGGAGAACCTTACCACCCATCAAAAACTTATGAGTCTAATTGGGCCTCTTAAATGGGTTTGGTTCATGTTGTTGAGTTAAAGGGACCTCAGACCCCTCAAAACAACCCAGAAAAGGCACTTGGTAGTCCACACAGAATATTACCAATTTATTGTAGGCCAACTCTATAAGATGGGACTTGATAGCATTCTTAGACGATGTGTCCTAAACCATGAAATGAAAGATATCCTAGGGGAATGCCACAATGGAGTTGTATGAGTGCAGATTGGAGGGAAATCTACAACACAGAAGGTTCTCCAAGCTGGATTGTGGTGGGAAATGTTATTCAAAGAGGATAAAGTCTATGCTAGGTCTTGAGATGTTTGTCAACAAGTAGGGAAACCATAACTCATAGATGAATTACCTCTTAATTCGGTTAGGTAACTGCAAGACTTTGAGAAGTGGGTTGTTGAATTTATTGGACCAATTAACCCATCCACAAGACATTTAAAGGCCATATATATCATTACCGCAAAAGACTATCTTACGTGGTGGGATGAAGAAGAAGCAGTCCAAGATTGTTCAACCGATACAAAAACTAGATTTATATTTGAAAATATTATTGTTCAGTTTGGATGTCCTAGGAGCTTGACTAGTGATCAAGGGAGCCACTTCATTAGCAGCACAATCTCAACATTGATGACACAATTTATTATTAAACACCATAAGAACAATCCTTATCATCCACAAGACAATGGAACAATAGAGGCACTCAACAAGATTCTGGAGAGGGGACTGAAAAAGGTGTGCTATGCAAATAGGGAAGACTGGGATGACAAAGTTACATCTGTTTTATGGTCTTATAAGACTACCACAAAAAATATACACAAGTACACCTTGTTTCAGTTGGTTTATGGGAAGGAAGTTGTGGTACCTATAGATTTTATTACCCCTAGTATTTATATAGATCAGGCTACACACATGATGAATGACACATCAATTGTGCAATGGATTGCAGACCTATAGGAACTGGAAGAAGCAAATTTCCTCATTGATTTTCATTAGTCAGTCGAAAAAGCAAGGTAGATGGCTTGGCACAATTGACACATTAAGGCTAAGAGATTTGTGCAAGGCGATAAGGTACTCCTCTATGATAGTCACTATCAAAAACATCCAGAAACGATACACATGAATTGGTTAGGGCCATTCCTAGTGGTAGAGATACAACAATCTAGTGTGGTCAAGCTAGCACAACTGGATGGTGTCCTTCGACCAGGGTGGGCGAATGTCACACGCATGAAACCCTACATTACACACACTTAACAAGAAACATGGTTGCTCTAATCCAAAAGAGCATGTACAATAGGTAGACTTTGATTTTATGTTGGAATTTGTAGCAATGCTGCATTTTTCTTTATGAAATAATGTTAGAGTGTGCTTATGAGCACTATGACATATCCGTCTCATTTTCATTGTTAGGTGTTTTTTGTAACATGCCCACGCAACAATGCATTATCCAATGTGTCTCCAATATACTCATCCATACAAGTACAGCCTCCGAAAAATATTTGTGGTCGGGGGAGAATCAAATCTGAACTTTATTAATAACTAAGTCATAGTGATGTCATTTGTAGTTGTAGATTTTAGGGTAAATGTCGAATAATTGCCAGCATGTCCCATCAAGTCTTAAAAGTTCTTATCCATGTAGATCGTGTCAATGAGCCTACCATGATTCTGAATTGCTAAAATGGTAATACCCTCACACCGACCACATGTTGAGTAAGAGACCCATTAAAGTCAGAATATGGCTCAAAGATCTTACCCCGTTACTAGTCTCGTTGCAAATCCACACCATATATTGTGATGCTAGCCTAATTACTCGCTCATTGATGATCCATTAATGTTCTATCCCATTACCTTAGATATATTACTTCGTAAGCTTGTTGAGAACACCATTTTATTCACCTACTTGTCTTCTTCTATTGAGTCTCTACATCCTAGTGAATTCTAAGAAGTCCATCACCACCCAGTTCTTCAGCCAATTTTGTTACTAGCACCCTAGCATGAAAATGTCAAGAATATCGAGAGGAAAAGGCTCCATATTGAAGGAAGCAGTTCCAGATGAGCCTTATGATCCCAAGATTGAGGTCTTGGGTGATGTCAAAGTAAAATCCGAGCAGACAAAACTCCTCGACTTGGATCTCATAGACACGATATTGTTCCCCCAAATGAACATCGATGTGTTCTATGAGATCGAATCCGGGCCGATAAGAGAGGTACAGCTCCTCCTGAAGGATGATTTTCTAAATCTGTTCCACTCAATAATCATGAATCTTCGGGACCTCCCAATGTTCGGAACTACCGGTGAAGTTGCGCGATGCACTAAGTTCCTGATCAACAGGGTGCATGATCACAGTTTATGGCTTGACAAATGGTACCCCATTCATGCTGAAGATATTCACCAAATGAAAATATTATCTTTGGAGGGAGAAAATGTCTCCAAAGGATTTCAAGAATCGAGAAAGCATGGAAATAAGAAGGTCGATATTAGCATGTATGAGTGCTTCCATACATAGAGGGGAGGTCGAAAAAAAAATATTGAACCAATCCTCCCTTAGACGGTTAGAACGACATGCTACATGATCGCTAAAAAATTCATGTGCCTTTATTATAAGGGTGAGTGTACACTGGATGCCCTATTAGTGGCTCACTTCTGCACAAATCGTGCAGTGTTCAATTGGTGTAGTTACTTGTTGGAAGAACTCCTTGTCGCTTGCAAGGAATTCCAAGAGAAGGGAGGAACCTTCACATAAAAATATATGCTTCTAGATTTTGTAATGTTGAAGTGGATGACACCCATGGGAAGACAGTTAGCACATGCTGACAAAGATCTCCTTGCAAATATTTTTGAGCCCTGGCATGCAAGGGAAGACTTAGAAAACATGGAGTTTAACTACGTTGTGTTCCTAAAGTGGTACAATTAGTTGATTTATTCCACCCAAAGAATGCATATACCACATGAGCTTATAAATTTTCATACAAGGAACATCTCATTTAATCTAAACCACCATTATACATTCGCCTGGCCAAGGCATGCAAATCCTTCAGACTTTCATACAAGGTCCCTACCATTCTATTTGAATGAGGAGATATTGGACAAGGAAATCCTTTCTTGGCTAGGAGTTAAACGCACCCTGCACAAGTCGAGTGTCCACTATTCATTGCCACTAGAATTGTTAATGAAGAAGAATCTAACAAAAGAATCAGGGCCAAGCTCTGGAAAGGTAGAACAACCCCAGAAGTTTCCAATGACATGAGAATCATAGGAGGAGGAAGAAAATCAGATGCAGAGAACAAAGAGGCCTTTGCAAGGATGTCCCAAGCTTTCAGACGAGGCCATCTTCTCAAGTAAAAACATTAACAAAATTTTATCTACTGCATTCATACAAGAGGTTTCAACCAAGAATCCCATAACTGGTGTGTTCCCAACAGTCATCCCAACTAAAATCATCAACCCCTAGCCTATATCAATAGCACTGCCTTGCACCTGAGAAACCACTCGAGCAACTCAAAATATTATCCATATTATCGATGACCCCGAGTCTAAACCTAATATACCTTCCACCATAGTCAATAAGAAACAACCATCATAACCAATTGTGGATACAAGAGTCCCTCTACTTCCTAATTCCCCAGAACCTATGCGGCTTGATATTCTAGAAATGGTTCCCTTTCAGGTGATCCAACCATACACATTACTAGTACTCACACAACTCCCACATGTCCCCCTCCTAGATACACAGTATCTAAGAATAGAGAGCGACAGAGAAGTCCTGAAGGATCAAGTTGGTACCCCTGAAGTTCCACCCACAATGCAGGAAATTACGCAAAAGGAGGAAGAGTCTCAAGAACCACAAGAGGATCAATAAGGACAAAGCACAACTTCACTAAAATAATAGTTGGAACCCATCCTACAAGATCCACAACAATGTTCAAAAATTCTACAACTCTTCTTAGCGTAGGTGGAAGCTATCCCTTTGCTTTTTGTAGCCCTAAAGACTAAATTTTCCCAACAATTGTGAGGATCACTCCTAGGAGAAGAGGAAGTTGAGACACCATCTGAGAAATCCATGGCCAACAAGATTCCTCTCTAGATTAGACTCCTGCTGGAAGCCATAGTTACATCCAGAGAGCTCACTCAGTTTCTGACACCAAAACTGGTTGGGTTGATCAGATACTTAACTGGTCACCTAGAGAAATGGGTTCAACAAGCTGAAAGACAAGATGAGTATTGACGACATGAAGGAATGATGGAATAGACCAAAAGAATGCAAGAAGAATACTTGAAAATCCAAGAAAAAGAGAAAGTGAATAAAATTAATGGAAATCTCACAGAGATATGGCCAACTTTCAGAAAATAAACCCCTCATATGATAAAATACAACGCCACTTTATAACCAGAGGAACAACTCAGATTGGTTCAACAAGCATGGGAGGTACTAAGAGGTCATGCAAAGGACCTTCAAACCCAATTGGAGGGGATGAAATTGAAGGCTGAGGCACAACCCAAGGAACTTCAACAACATCTTGAAAGATTTGTCCTGGAAGGAAACGATGCCAGAGCCTTGCTACATAAAAAGACTGTCGAATGTACCACTATCTTCAAGGAAGTCAACAACTAGATGGGTTTTATAACCCGTCTCAACCAGGAACTGGAATAATTTCACACTAGAATCCATACATGATCTAGATTTTATGAGCATAACGAAATGAATACAGATTATTAAAATATGCTTAACACAGAATAACAAAGATAGAATAAATCTGTCTTTCTATTCAATAAGTAAATAAGATGAAATTGTAAAATGCAGTGGAAAACAAGCTTGCTGGAATGGTGGCGACTTATCTCTAAGAAGAGATGTGAAGACTGTGCTCATTCACAAGAAGATAATTACAATTAGGCTCTGAAGTCATTTTTACAATAAATAGGAATTTAAAAAACCATATACATCCAGAAACCTAACCCTAGGAGATGAAGCGCCAAAAGTCATGTGGGCCCCGTTTGGGTAAGTTAGTACATCAACTTCTTGGGGTCGAAACTTTTGCATACAATCTCTATTTTAGGTGAACGATAGCCCATTGCAAAGGTATCATTGAGGAGATTCATTTTGGTGGCTCAATTAGAGCCTTCAAATATCATTGAGAATTTCAATCCCAAAAAAACTCCATTTAGGCCCTCAAAATGGCCCCAGAAGTTAAAAATTGCTAAAAATAGTAAATTGCCAAAATTGCCAGAAAAATGTTTTGAGAGAGGTGGAAAAGGTGGGTGGCTAGCGATATCCACCTGGATCAATAATCTATCCTTAGGAAGCAAAAATATCCATTGCATTGAGTTCCCCCATCAGATGAGGAAATTTCTGCTGAATTTGGCCCCAGGTGAGCCACTTGCCTTGGTGCAGGAATTGCCCTGCTTTGATGACTCGATAAAGTTGGATCCTTTGTTGGCGAGTTCCCTTGATCTATTTGTATACAATATTATCATTGTATTCCTATTGCATGCAGTCAGGGCTAAGCTCTGTTGGTGTCAACTTCTATGCTATCTCTGAGGTGTCCAATACTGGTGGGAAATATGGCTGAAGGAGAGCCATGTTGAAGACTGGGTGTAGGCCAAGGAAAGGGGGAATGTTGAGCTCAAAATAATTTTCACCTACAATCTTCGTGATCATGTACAAACCATAATGGATTGGGCAAATCTTCCAATGGGGCCCTGTAAGGTGTTCTTTCTGCAAGTGCAACCAAACTTTGTCTCCCACCTGAAACTTATGTGGCACCTGATGTTGATCATGGTGCTGCTTTTACTTGGAATTAGACTTCTATAGAATATCCTGAACCTATTGGCATATGTGTTGGATCCACTCGATGAACCAGGTGGATTTTTCAGCTTCTGGTGGAGCAGGGGAAGAGTTGGTCGAGGTGGTCACCAAGGGTAGTACAACATCCATGGGGCCCAATGGTTGGAATCTCAACCCCACCTGAAAGGGGTTGTGGCTAGTTGAGATATGCAGGGTTTGGTTGTAGCTATGATAGACATAGGGAAGACTCTCATCCTATGTGTGGGGGTGTTTTGAATTATACATGCATAGGATATGTACGATCATCCGATTGATGACCTCAGTTTGGACATCTGTCTGGGGGTGGATGGTAGTGGATTTGGTGATATTGGTATCCAACAGTGAACAGAGGATCGACCAGAATGTGCTAAGGAACCGACTGTCACGGTTTGAGATAATGGTTTGTGGGATCCCAAAATGAACCCATACTCCTTCAAATAATATCTTGGTAGTGGCTTCTGCTGTGATGTTATTCTTGTAGCCAACTAGAATCACCATCTTGGAAAAGCGATCAACAACCACAAAAACATAGTCATTTCCCCTCTTGGTGGATGGGAGGCCCAACATGTAGTCCATTGAGATGGATTCCCACAACCTGTCAAGAGTAGGAAGAGGGGTGTACATGACTTGTTTATTAGTGGTCGATTTGGAAATAACATAGGTGGTGCAGGACTTGATATACTTGCCGACATCTTGTCGAATTTTTGGCCAATAAAAATGTTTCTGCAACACTACCACTGTCGTTTTGATGCCAAAGTGTCCTGCCACCTAACTGTCATGAGATTCCCAAATCATCTTTGTGCGATCTCTTGATGGAATGCAGAGATGGCCCATATGACACAACAACTCGTCTTGAAGATGGAAATTAGTGACCATTGAGTTGGAGCTCAACATTTGATAGGTGGTGGAGAAGTGAGAGTCCATCTCATATAGGTGGGGCCATCCAAAGGTCTCTTGGCTACAAGAGTGTAGCACCATGGTGAGTGCCACGACTGGAGGTCGACTGAGGAAATCAACAAATCGGTTGGTATCTCCTATTTTATACTTGATGTTGAGGTGGAATTGCTGTAAGTATGTGGACCACTTCTGATGGAGGTCATTTTACAATTTTCCTTGGGTCTACATGAACTATAGTGGTTTGTGATCAGTGTGGATGACTATCTCCTTCCCAAGAATGTAATGTCTCCATTAGCGGCAAGATTTCACAATGGAGTACATTTATTTTTCATAAGTAGGGTACTTACGGACAACATTTGATAGTGTCTCTCTATGATATGCCATGAGGTGGCCGTGTTGAATGAGAACAGTGCCCACAACATAGTCTGAAGCATATGTATCGATCTCAAAGGGATGTTGTAGGTATGGTAATGAAAGTACTTGGGATGAGCACAAACACTTCTTCATTTCATCGAAGGCTTGTTGTTGGGATAGAGCCCACACAAATTTTTCCTTACCGCCACCCCTGGTTACTTGGCTGAGGGCCCATGTGATATGAGAGAATCCCAACATGAAGCTGTGATAGAAATTGGTGAGGCCCAAGAATATCTGAAGTTAAATAAGTGTGGTTGGGGTTGGCCAATCACAGATGACCTATATCTTAGCTGGATCCACATGCACACCATGCCGATCAACGATGTAGCCTAAGTAATGGACCCTGTCCATGTCGAAGGAGCATTTTTCCAAGTTTGCATATAGTTTGTGTTGTCGTAGGCTGTGAAGAACCTGTTGAATATCATGCAAGTGTTCTACCCAAGTCTTTTTGTATATGAGGATGTCATCCAGATACACCACTACAAAAGTATTGGTGAAAGGTCGTAGGATATATTCCATCATTCTCATAAAGTTGTTGGAGCATTTTTCAAACCAAAGGGCATGACCAGTTATTCAAAAAGATCGTCTTTTGACTTGAAGGTGGTCTTCCATGCATCTGTCTATTCTATTGGGACCTAGTGGTAGCCGAACTTCATATCAATCTTATTGAAGTATTTTTCCCCCATGAGTTGATCAAGGAGGTCATCAATTTGGGGAATCAAGTACTGGTTTCAGACTGTGATTTTATTCATGGGCCGATAATCAATGCAGAGTCGCCAGGTCCTATATTTCTTTTGCACTAGCATGATTAGGATCCCACAAGGTGATGAGCTAGGATTTATGTGCCCCTTGTGAAGCAGTTCTTGGATCTACCTCTTGATCTCCTCATTTTCTAACAGAGAGTGGCGGTAGACTAGCCCGTTGGGTAGTGGTGCACCTGGGGTGAGATCGATGGAATGCTTGACTTGGAAGTGCAGAGGTACCCTGGTAGGAGAGGAGAAGATATATGAGTATTCTTCCATGACCTTATCCACTTGCTTCTGTTGTGTGGAGAGATCGGTCGCAGAGGCCCTGGATGTGGCTACGATGTTTCACTCACTCTGAGAGCGAATCATGAAGAAGAAAAATTTCCCATTCCGAGAGATGACCTTCCTACATTACTTGACAGAGATCAAGGAAATAACACTAGGAGGGACTGCCTTGGGTATCCTGTACAATTTTCTGTTCAAAGCAATAATAACACTATGAGGCCTAGACTCATGTACAACATGAAGTTTCCATAAATAAGGTTGGCCCAAAATAACATCAAAAACTTTGAGAGGTGAAACATCACACAATGCCTCATATTTGAAGGGCTTGATGTCGTACAAAAGTCAACATTGTTGGTTGACGCGAAGATCGCTACCTTGGTGGAGCCATCCAATGGTGTAGGTTGTGGGTGCGGCATTTTTGACAGGGCCAACCACTTGATGACCTCTACTAAGATGAGGTTCTTCTGGATACTTCTATCAACGATGAAGCACAATGAGGTGCCTTTTACCCACATCTGTGAATGGAAGAGGTGCTTGCCTTCTTCTGGCTCATCTATCTCACTAGGCCACAGCTTGGTGGTAGCAATGGTGGCACTGGGTTTTGTGTCAATGATCTGTCTTCCCATTTCTAGTTTTGAATCAGAGTCATACTGTAACATCCCTGACCTTACACTGTCTAGGCATGCCACTCCTCAAACACTTATCTTTGAAACCATCTTTGTAACATTCCTAGCTTTCGAAGGGCCATGCTACACGAGGGAACACTTTTGTTCTCTCACTGCGAAACATACTGTAACATACCCAGTATTCAACTGGGCTATGCCACATAAATTTTCTCTTCAAACTGCATGCAATTATAACATATACATACAACACTCTTGAAGAAGCTTTACATAAAATGTAAAAAAACAATCACGTTCTGTAAATATACAATTTCATACTGAAATAACAGTAAACAAAGACATGCAACATATACAGGGAAATACCCATGAACATACACACAGTTATAATCACACATATGATAAACTATAACATAAGCATGTAAATAACAATGCAACATGTAAATTTATCACATGATTGGTACTTATCCTAGAATTATTATCACCAACTGCATATAGGCCATCCACGAACCTCCCAGCCTTAGACTACACTATTCATCACTCTCAGCAATGAGTCACCCCCGAGCTGGGACTAAACTCCACCTGGGTAAAGGGATTCCTAACCAGGCTAAAGGCTCATAGACAACATGAAAGACTCCATCTCAGGTGATCACTCAACTAACAACCTACAGTATCTCATTACCCACATGCCTGTCCCACCCAAGGAAGTGTGCCCCTTCTCTGCTCAACATTCCCTCGACTATCCCACTTCCCTTCCAGGGCTTCAACAACATGCCGAACTGGAAGTCTCAGAGCATTGTAGCTGCATTTTAGCACCTTCAGGAATCAATTTTCCAAAAATTCTCTCACTCAGAGAATTGATCATGGGCCTGACAACCCGCCTCTTCAATTTCCCATGGACCTGACAACCTGCTTCTTCAATCCCGCTCCCATGCTAACCAGGTACACCAATAGGAAATGGTTATGGAAACATGCTCAGATACTGTGAAATGAATGTCCCAAGGATAATTGACTATCTGAGTGAAAATGGTCATGGAATCATTGACTGGATGACTGAATGATGGAAGGAATCATAGGCGAGATCATCGTAAGAATGATCGTGAGAATGATGGTAAGGATGTTCATCTGAATGATGGTGAAGGTGTCCAAAGAGCTAAGTCCCCACGATATGTGTGCATGTCCCCAACTTGACACTTGTCATGTTGAAAGCTACTTTGGTCCACTTGTCTCTAACTTTAGAACTTAGGATAAAATAATTATCCATACTTTATGTTTTAAGAAATATTAATATAATATTGAAAGTTACTGTGTGTAGTATCCGGTTATGTGCACACTACATCATTTTACTGTGTAGTACTTATGCTCACTATGCCATGAAATGTGCATTTCAAAATTATGTCAAAAAATCTCACCAGCTTAAGTACACTTACATTACATTTACAATTTGGTTCGACCAAGGGATATTACAATCACCTCCCTTTATTTATGCACTAGCCTTAGTGCATCATATACCCATATGCAACAAAGTGTTCAAAAATCCTCAAAAATTTGCGAGTATTCTATCCGCATTTCATCCCCATGCTTCCAAGTAGCATCCTCAGGACCGTACCAGGTCCATTGGACCTTTATAAGCCCTATGGCTCGATTCCGGAGTTGCTTGATGTTCTGGTCCATAATGCGCACCAGATGCACTTGAAAAGTGCCTTCTTGATCCACTTGAATCACATTCCAATCAATGGTATATATTTCTTTAGCAATGATACATGGAATACACTATGAACATACATAGATGCAGTCAATGCAATCATATAAGAAACTAGGCCAATCCTCTCTAGGATTTGAAATGGCCCACAAAATCTAGCTGCCAACTTGACACAGCTTCCCAACTTCAGGGAACTCCTGTTAGATTTCCCCTTCAGGAAAACATGATCACCCACTTTAAACTCTCTGTGGGTTTTGTTCTTATCGACACAACTTTTCTGCTTGTCTTGGGAAGCTTTTAAATTCTTCTTAATTTTTATCATTTGGTCCTCCATCTCCTTGAGCAACTCTGGCTCAAATACTATCCTATTAGTTGGATTATCCCAACTGACTGGAGTATTGCACTTTCTGTCGTAAAGTGCTTCAAATGGGCTCATCTTCAACGATGCCTGATACCCATTGTTGTAAGCAAATTATACCAAATGTAAGTAGTCTTCCCATTTCTATGGTTTATCCATCACATACATTCTCAGTATGTCTTCTATCACTCTATTCACCCTCTCTATCTATCCATCAGACTCAGAATGATAAGCTATACTAAAGTTCATATTCATTTTGAATCCTTTGAACAATCCTTTTCCAGAAATTCGAGGTGAATTTTGGGTCTCTGTCGGACACAATTGTTTTAGGAATTACATGCAATCATGCCACTTCCTTCATGAAAATATCAACAACATCTGTTGCCTTGTGAGTAGTTTTCAGTGCAATAAAATGGGTAGATTTTGTAAGCTTTTCCACCACTACCATGATCGAATCATGCAACTTGCCTCTTCTAGGAAATCCTGTAATAAAATCCATTTTCACCACTTCCCACTTCCATTTAGGAATGGGATAAGGTTGCAACAACTATGTTGGGTTCCTATGCTCAGCTTTAACTTTCTGGCATTCCATACATCTAGCAATGTATTCAACAATCTCTCTCTTCATACCTAGCCAAAAGTAATGGATCTTGATCACTGCCACGATTTTCTAATATCCAAGGTGCCCTGCATAAGGGACATTATGAATTTCATGCAAAATCACATGTTTCAAAACATGGAGATTTGGAACAAAAATTCTTTTCGTGTGCAACAATATTCCATCTATCCCCAAATTATAATTATCCACCTTTTGTGGTATCTTACCCTATTGTAGATTTGCTACCAATTATCTGTATTGTATATCTACATTTGCATCCTCCAGAATTTTTCTTTTAATATTAGTTTGATACATGCTAATGGATGTAGCATGTATTTCATGCACCCTCCTGCTGAGTTCATCAGGCACTTTATTCTTTTCCCCTTTGATATGCTTTATATCAAAGTCATATTCGCTTAAAAATTCTAACCATCTTCTCTTCCTAGCATTTATATTTGGTTGATCAAATAAATATTTCAGACCATTTTGGTCTGTTCTTAGCTCGAACATTTTTCCCATGAGGTAGTGTCTCCATTTCCTTAAGGCATGCACTATGGCTGCCAACTCCAAGTCATGAGTGGCATAATTTTCATGCTCCTTCAACTTCCTTGATTCATAACATATGACAAACCCATTTTGACTGAGGACTCCACCAAGTCCGTCATTACATGCATCTGTGCATACAATGAAGTCTTTATTTGGGTCTACAATCCTTAATATCAGAGAACTTGTCAATAATTGTTTCAAGTGTTGGAAACTCTTTTCACAAACCAGTGTCCACTGAAACTTCACTCCCTGTATTTGCAAGGAAGTGATTGGGTGTGCAATCTTTGAGAATCCTTCAATAAATATTATGTAGTAGCCTGCAAGACCCATGAATGATCTTACCTCTATCACATTCTTCAGCGTTGAGCATTCTCTAATAGATTCTATCTTCTCAGGATCCACTGCTATCCCATCCTTTGAAATGATATGCCCCAAATAATGAATTTGTTTTTAATAAAATGAGCACTTTCTCAATTTGGAATACAATGGATGCTCCCTTAATACTTGCAACACCATCCTCAAATGATGTTCATGCTCTTCCTCTAACTTAGAATATATAAGAAAATCATCCAAAAATACAATGGCAAACTTGTCTAAATATTCTCGGAAAACAACATTCATTGAGCCCATGAAAACAACTGGTGCATTTGACAACCCAAATGGCACCACTGTGAAATCATAATGACCATAAATTTTCCTTAAGGTGGTCTTGCTGATATATTCTTCTTTAATCCTTACCTGATGGTATCCTAATATGAGATCTATCTTTGAAAATATCTTTGCATCCTTCAATTGATCAAAGAGATCATCAATCCTTGGCAGAGGATACTTGTTCTTAACAATCACTTTATTCAACTCTCTGAAGTCAATGCACAATCTTAATGTTCCATCTTTTTTTCTCACAAACAAGACTGGGGCACCCAAGGTGACACACTTGGGCGTATATACCCCTTCTTCAGAAGTTATTCAAGCTACATTTGCAACTCCTTCAATTCTTGTGTACTCATTTTGTAAGGAGTCTTTGACACTGGTGCTGCTCCAGGCATTAGATTTATAGAGAAATCAATGTCTCTTTTTGGGGGTAGTCCTGGTACTTCCTAAAACACATCTTCAAATTCTTCTAGGACTGCATAATCTTCCAAATTTGTCTCCTTATCTTTTAGGTGTCTCTTCTATATGAGCTGCAAATATTTGACATCCTTTTCTGTAACATTTCTTCAGCTGCAATGCTGAAATTTCTCTAATGGTTACTGTTATGGGAATTCCCTGCACTTTCCTTAGTTTCTCTTCCTCATCCAAACAAGTAAATGCTTTGTTATGACAATCCACGAGAGCATGATGTTGGTCCAACCAATCCATCCCAATTAGATAGTCATAGGAACCTAAAGGTAAGATGTTCAAATATGCCTCGGTGTTTAGTCCATTCATGTCCATGAGGCATGACTTAACCATCTCATTAAATTTCCTTTTGGATCCTATAGCCAACTGCACCAACTAGGATTTCCCATTCTTTCTTCTTGGCAAATGCAAACTTTCCACCATCTTTGGGTCTATATAACTATGACTAGCTCCTGAATCAATTAAACTAGCAATGTTTTGGTGATCATACCTTCCACTTCAATCATGTGGCACTGATACTCTGCTTGCTTGTTATCCAGGGCTACATAGATCCTTAGAACATATATGCCCATGTCCTCCACTATTTCATCTTGTTGTACATTGTGAACAACCCTTCCTTTTTCACTTCTGTGAGGACAATCTCTGAACCTATGATCTCCTTTACAACCCCAACATTGAATAGGTGGCTTTCTTGGTCCTTGACTGCCTATGTCAATTGTTTTGGGTTCTTTAGCTATTTTCTATCCTTGTGGATTATTTCTAAAGAATGGTGTCTTAGCTCCCTTCTTCCTCTGATCCATCTTGAATTTCCTTTTGTCTTTGCAATCATTTTGGAAAGATGACCTTGCTTTCTGTTGATCATATAGGCATTTTGCTTGCCTTATGGTCTCTTCCAATGCCCTGGGTTCATCATATTGTATTTTGTCACTGATGAATGATGGAAATCCACTCAAATACCTTTGAATTTTGACTTTCTCATCCTTGATGAATGAAACATACTTCAACAGTTCTAGAAAACTTCTCTCATATTCATCTATGGTCATACTTCCAAGATTGAGTTCAAAGAACTCTTTCATTTTCTTGTCATAGTATCTCTTAGTCAAGTATTTCTTCTCAAAATACTTCTTGAATTCCCTCCAAGTAACACTTTTCTCTTTAATGTGCTACACATGCACAAGATGATCCCACCACATGGATGCCTTTCCTTTGAGTTGATAAATAACAATTCTACCCTCTACATGAGAAGAATAATTATGCAATTGAAAATACTTTCTCATTCCCAGCAACCATATTTCTGCATCTTCATCCTTCTTGTGCTCACCATCAAATGTAGGAGGCTTGATTTTATTGATTTCTCCTTATAGCTCATCCACTCCAGATCTCTTATGCCTTCTGAAAGGGGATGTACTTGAGCTGCTACCTGTTCTCTTATTGAAATGCCTTTGGGAATGATGGTGGTGTCTACTAACACTTCTTTCTTTTCTTTTCTCATCTGAAGGCTTCTAACTTCCATATTTTCTTGAGCCACTCTCCTTAACCAATTTCTTTTCTATTATGTTCAATCCCTCCAATAACTTCATGTTGAAGTCATCTCGCTTCTCCTTGGCTCTCATAAGCCTTTCATTATCAACCTTATGGCTTTGGACATCCTTCTACAAATTTTTAATGGTCTCTACCATATTCATGTTTTCATTCCTTTCTTCTCCATGTCCATTGGAGTTTGTTCCTTCAATGCCCAAATGGACATCCATCCCTCTACTCTCATCTGGATGATTGTAATTCTCCTATGCCTCTTCCATTCCTATGGACTCTACACTGATCGGATCTGATCTAGTTGTTGTTAATTCTGCAAAATGTGCAACCATAGAAACTTATCAGGTTAACAATTCAACAATTCATGAAAAATATGAACCATTTTGGTTCCATATATACATCAGAATTCTCTCCTGATTTCCCGGTGTTATCACCATGACAATTCTAGATAAGACCCAAGTCTTGAGAACATAGACATGCAGTTCCTTCAGAGACACATCTAGGTAGAAAGGAGGTTTGCCAAAACCACTTTCTCCAAGACACGGTATCATGTATTTCAAAATGTCAAACTACGACTCGTGGAATGGGTGACGGCTAGTCAGATCACCCCGTTTCACTCATTCGGTACTTCACAGTTGTATGACGCCAGCTGAACGCCACCATATAATGAACTCAAAAGCTAATCATTCGAAATGGATTAGCTGAGCATGGCAACCCAACACACTTGTACGTAGTTTGTTTGTGCCTCATAATTGGGATTCTATAACTACAAATCCTCAAGTATGGAGACATCAATTTATCCATAAATGGAGTAATCTCCAAATTGCTGGACTTTATTCTCTCTGTAAAAGAATTTCGGTATTGGCAAACTGAGGTACATGGACAAGGATAAATCCAATGAGACTAGTTATTTGGTTAACATGTTAGACTTTCCTGCGAATAAGGAGGAAAGGGTAGTCGCGCATATACTAGCGACTAAGTTTTGCATTGAACCTGCCACCAAATCTACATTGGAAGCCAGGCTGAATCTTGTTATGAAGGATTTAGTCATCAACAGGCCAACTTTTAAGAAGAAAAGGAGAAAGTGGTAGAAGAAGGAAACCACAGCTGAAATGGTCGAAAGTGTTGGAGAGAATCAACCAGTCTGGTTGGATTCTTTAAAGGAGGAGATCGCTAAGCTAAAATGAGTCCTCAACTAAAATTAAGTATATTTCAACGAATTTTGGAACAGGGGAGTAGTAGAGGTAAGGGACTCCAGAGATGATAGGCCTATTTTTAAACGGTCCTTTTACAATATGATCACTGTTATCATTCCCTTTTTTTTGAAATTTTGGGATTAATACGATTATATAAATGCAGAAGTGGACTTTGGACTATTTATTACAAGATTATAACTGGTGGTGTTATGAGTCTTGTTTTCTTTCATAGTACGCTTATCTTGTAATCTTATATTTCACTTTCATCTGTCTGAATCGAAGGAATATAAAGCTCAGAATTCTTCCCTGAAATGCTCTCGACTTACCAATTTAGATTATATCTATTTCTTCACAACCAACTCTGAATTCATTTTAAATAATGCTCTGATGCGGTTGTGTGTTTCTTTTTCCTCTAATATCATGCAAATTTTCTATTAACTCAGACTCATCACCTTCCAAACGACTTCACACGCACAAAAATTCAGCTTGTACACCCATATTTATTGTGGACAAAAACACTACAAGGTAAATCATGCTTCAACACACCGATATCCCCTATGCGTTTCTTCTCTGTCACACCAATAGCTTGCGCGCACTACTTTTGCGTTGTGTGCCAATATCCACTATGCACAATTTTGGTATCGCACACTGATATTCCACATGTATTGTGCCTTATGCATTGCACCATGCCAAAGTTCAATATGACTCACTACACACAACAATCTGTGCGCACCATTGAATACACTGTCATGAGACAACTTATACTCATACTATGCGTGCACCAACCAACTCCTCTGTATTTTGCAATGCTATGCACACCATGTGCACATTACTATGTGTGTTCTCACCGCTGAAATGCTAAATTCAGCGACCGCATCCGCACACAATATTCTTCCACATGGTGCCTCAATTTTCTGCGTACACCTGCACGCTAACATTTTCCATGGATGCTCTGTGACTTGAAATTTGTTCACCTCGAAATTATTATCTTGTGAATACTCGCTTCGACTAAACCTTTCTGGCCCATCTAGGCTTAGTGTTGGAACTGAAGCTCTGATACCATACTGTAACATCCCCGGCCTCACACCGACTGGGCATGCCACTCCTTAAACATTTTACTTAGCTCTGAAACTGTCTTTGTAACATTCCCAGCCTTCAAAGGGCCATGCTACATGAGGGAACACTTTCGTTCTCTTGCTGCGGAACATACTGTAACATACCCAGTATTCAACTGAGCTATGCCACATAAAGTTTCTCTTCAAACTGCATGCAATTATAACATATACATACAACACTCTTGCGAAAGATTTACATATAACGTAAACAAACAATCACGTTATGTAAATATACAATTTCATACTGAAATAACAGTAAACACAAACATACAACATATATAGGGAAATACCCATGAACATACAGGTAGTTATAATCACACATATGATAAATTGTAACATAAGCACGTAAATAACAATGCAACATGTAAATTTATCACACGATTGGTACTTATCTTGGAAATATTGTCACCAACTACGTACAGACCATCCACGAACCTCCTAGCCTTAGACTACACTGTTCATCACTCTCAACAGTGAGTCACCCCCCAGCTGAGACTAAACTCCACTCGGGTAAAGGGATTCCTAACCAGGCTAAAGGCTCATAGACAATAGAAAATACTCCATCTCAGGTGCTCACTCAACTAACAGCCTATAGTCTCTCATTCCCCACATGCTTGTCCCACCCAAGGAAGTGTGCTCCTTCTCTGCTCAACAGTCCCTTGGCTACCCCACTGCCCTTCCATGGCTTCAGCAACAGGCCGAATCGGAAGTCTTAGAGCATTGTAGTTGTAGTTTAGCACCTTTAGGAATCAATTCCCCAACAATTCTCTCACTCAGAGAATTTCTCACGGGCCTGAAAACCTACCTCTTCAATTTCCCATGGGCCTGACAACCCGCTTCTTCAATCCCACTCCCATGCTAACCACATACACCAATAGGAGATGGTTATGGAAACAGGCTCAGATACTTTGAAATGAATGTCCCAAAGATAACTGACTATTTGAGTGAAAATGGTCATGGAATCATTGACTGGATGATTGAATGATGGAAGGAATCATAGGCGATATCATCATAAGAATGATCATGAGAATGATGGTAAGGATGTTCGTCCAAATGATGGTGAAGGTGTCCAAAGAGATAAGTCCCCACGATATGTGTGGATGTCCCCAACTTGACACTTGTCATGTTGAAATCTACTTTGGTCCACTTGTCCCCAACTTTAGAACTTAGGATAAAATAATTATCCATACTTTATGTTTTAAGAAATATTAATATAATATTCCTTTTTGGCTTTCCCTTTCCCTAACTTGTGAATTTTAGTCCCCCATACCTTTTATCATTGTCGGTTTATGCGCAATGATGTATTTTATATTAATCATGAGACATATACAAAATAGGCACGCTGGCCTTTAACATCTAGGTGCACTGGCCTAATTCAAAAACATAAGCATCCCAGCTTATCATAACTGGCTCACCATCCTATAATACATATAATATATAGGAGTTTCACTGACCCCCATACTGCGTGCACTTTATTTACTATGCACGGTATCCGGTTATGTGCACACTACATCATTTTATTGCAAAGTACTTGCACGTACTATTCCATGAAAGGTGCATTTCAAAATGATGTCAAAACAACTCACCAGCTTAAGTACACTTACATTACATTTACAATTAGGTTCAACCAAGGGATATTACACAGAACCCACATTTGATTCAGAGGCTTTCACTTCATTCACCAACGACTTCTTTGAGAGACAGTCAACAGTGTTATGCCAAGGGCTCTTATGGAAGTTGCGCCACTTCCTGGTATCTTTCTTTGTCTTTACAGTGTCCTTATTTACTTGCGACTTGGATTGGTTTCCTAATACTTTCCATCTTTTCTCTATCCTTTGTTCCATGGGTTGGGGCAACCCCTTCCTGGATTTTGTTGTGAGGGGTTCCCAGGCCCAAATTGCTGCATCTTTTGTTTGATTTTCTGCTCGATTTTGACAACAGATGGGTAGGCCACACCCAAGGATGAGATTTGAATAAATTCCATTTCAGTCTGGATGTATCTATGTAGAGCACTGTAATACTTGAGCACTAGATATTGCTCTGAATCTTTGATACCTAGCTTGGTGTGCAAGGTATGGAAGATATTGGTGAACTGTGGCACTGCTTGGTGTCTTTCTTTCCGCAATGTGGTCCATTTGGTATACAAGTCGTCATAACTTCCAACAGGGTAGTATTGTTCCTTAATAGTATCCCTGAAGGATTCCCAAGTGGTCGCAATTGTAAATACTGATGGTTCCTTTGTTTCCTTTTGCTCACAGAAATTTTCCCACCAATCTTTGACATGGGGAATGACTTTGAGGAGTGCAAAAGTAATATTTTCTCCATTTGAAAAGTTATGGACAAAAAAATACCCTTCTAGTAGATTCAACCACTTGTCTCCAACATCTGCATCTATCTGACCTTAAAATATAGGAATATCAAATTTGATTTGTACCTTGAAGTGTTTGGCACCTCCACTCAAGGAAGATGCATCGCCTGTTGGTAGCCTCCAAAGGATTTGCATGAAACTATCCATCATCTCGTTCATCTGTTGCATGAGGGATTCCTCAAGAAACATTTTGAAAGGATCTCCTATCTTGTCATATTTATTTTCTCCTGCCATGAGAGGTCTCTTGGGTGTTAGGACCCTATAATGTACCTTTTTGCTCATACTTTTTGCTATCATTACATCCTTTTCCCACTCATATTTAAGCCTACATTATCACCTTAATCCATTTTCCAAAAGGTATATAACGTTTCTTCTCTTTGCAATATGTTTAATTTGTTTTACATGTAATTTTACATTACTCTCATACTTAGCCACTAATCAGAAATATATAGTTGCTAAAACAGTTTGAAGACTGCAGTCAATATATCGTTGCTACTTAAAGACCATGTTGCTGAAACAATCAAACAGTACACAAATCCCGTTGCTGAAACAGTTCGTGATTTGCGATGCTAAAACAATATTCCACAGCAGTAATAAGAAAATATTAAAGGAGTTGTTACACTGGTCGCAACAGCTGAACCTCAAGCCAACACCATTAACCATCGTTGTTGCTTGAAGACCACATCGCTAAAACAGTCAAACAATACGCAAATCCCGTTGTTGAAACAATCCATGATTTGCGATGTTGAAACAGTATATAGCCGTAACAAGAAAATATAATTAAAGGAGATGTTACACTGGCCGCAACAGCTGTACCTCAATCTAGCACCATTACAACCACTGTAAAAACATTTTGCTACGGAAGATTAGAATATCCTATTACAGCATAGAAGATTAGATCAGACTAAGAATAGGAATTGTATGTACACATGTAATTTTATGCTTAATTGTATTGAGAGGACTCTCCTCTTTAAATAGGGGAGAAATCAACATTAGAAGGGGATATTACGAAAGGATTATCCAGAAGCAAATTACAGAGAAGGAGCGTGTTCACTTTGGATATTGTAACTTGTCACATTTGACAGATGAATAAAAGATCATTCTGAGCATTCCTTCTTAATTCCTTTTATTTCTAGGGAATCTTGTGAGAAGGAAAGAGCCCACCTTCTTCACAAGATTCACCCATTAGTTTCTGTAGTGTGTTAGTATTGTTTTTATCTATACCTTGTTAAAACTTTGTTTTGCTGAAAATCTGTTTTCACTGATTGTTACATCGTTTTCATACAATTCATACCTAGGTAATTGTTAATCATTTTGATTGGTAACTCTATTTGCAGAATGAGTTTATGAAAGTGTGATAGTCAGAGACAGGTGCTGAAGATTCCTACTTTGGGGAATAGGGTCTTGTTCTCTGTTACAGAATAGTTAGTCCTCTTTGCAGTGTGTTGAAAGGTTCCTTTTTCCTAGGTTGTTGTTTCTTAATGTAATCCAGGATTCTTCTGATAATTATTTTCCTTTGAATCTTAAACTCTGCCATAGATAGATTGCTTTCATTGTAATTCAAGGTAGAAATTTAGTCTATTCAAGGCAAGGTGTGATTAGTGTAACTTTTACTACAACTTTGGATTGCTTTTGAGATTGAGCGTATACAGTGTGTGATTGCCTTTGAAATAAACAGACTTCCTTGGGTTGACAATTTATGTGACACTTGATTGTTTTAATTAATAAGCAATTATAGTGACCAACATTGGGCATGTGAGAGATTTGTTCCTCAATAGAAACAATCTCGAGACCCAATTATTTGTACCTTGACCTTGTTGGGGACATGCATTAAGACGACAAGGAGCAGACCGCTCTGATACCACTAATCCAAATTTTATGAGTAGAAAGAAATGAATACAAATTATTAAAAAATGTTTAACACAAAATAATAGAGATATAGTGAAATTGATTTTATATTCAATAAGGAAATAAGATGAAACTGTAAAATGCAACAGAAAACAAGCTTGCTCGAATGGTGGCGACTTATCTCTGAGAAGAGATGTGATGGCTGCGCTCATTCAAAAGAAGATCATTACAATGAGGTTATGAAGGAATTTTTACAATAAACAGGAATTTCAAAAACCCTAGACATCCAGAAACCTAACCCTAGGAGATGAAGCGCCAAAATTCATGTGGGCCCCATTTGGGTAAGTTAGTACATCAACTTCCTGGGGTCGTAATTTTTGCATACGATCTTCGTTTTAAGCACATGATATCCCGTTGGAAAGGTATCATTGAGGAGATTAATTTTTTGGGCTCAATAAGAGACTTTATATTTCATTGATAAGTTTGGTATCGAAAAATCTTCATTTAGGCCCTCAAAATGGCCCTAGAAGTTAAAAACTGCTAAAAATAGTAAATTGCCAAAATTTCCAGAAAACTATTTTGAGTGAGGTAGAAAAGGTGGGTGGCCACCAATATCCACCTATATCAATACAACCAATGATGAAGAATATAAAACAAACGATCCTTTGGAGCAACAAGAAAATTTGATGAAATGCAAGAAGCAAAGAATTATTTGAATGCTCTGTTTGAAGCTCAAACAATAGTAAAGAAGGAACTAAGAGCCTTTAGTTTCATCATTCAAACTGCATACCTATAGATGCATCAGGTTGAAACATTAGTAGAGGCCAAATTGAATGGCCTTATTTCATCCAAGTCGAAGTAATTCAACCTCAGCGCAACACAACAATTTGTTGCATAAGCTTCATTGCTTGCTAGAAAGTGGCAAGATAAACATGAACAATTCTAGGAGGTCAAAGAAAAAGAGCTTGAGATAGTGCCATAGTTTGGCCCTTAGTTTTAAGGAGGCAAGGAGGGAGAAATAAAAGCCCCTGAAGGACAACATGTCGAATCAAAGAGCACAAAAGAACCAAAGACTTGACTTAGGGTGAGTCAAGGATTGTGGTCGGGGCCTATTGGGCCCTTCGTTTTGATAGACGAAGTTGCACAAGCTATAAAAGAGACAACCAACAAAGTTAAAAACACTAAAAAAGGAAACACGCAACATAAATACATTGGAAAAGAACACAGTCTGAAGCCAACACAAAATCAATTTTGAGCCAATACAATTACAATATAATCAAGAAGAGAAGAGGGTTGATGGGTTCTCAAGAGGAAGGAAGAAAATGATTGTAATATGCTTCTCTTTTATATTGTACCATATTGTAATGGGTGGGTGTATGAGAGATAGGGAGATGCAAGAACTAGATCTGTTCTCTAGATCTAGACTATAATCAGGAAGGGAAGATCCTAGACTCATTGTGATAAGATGAATTATTGTATTGAGATGTACCTACTAATCTCTTCTATACTGAATGGGGTGGATGTTTAATGTAAATATATGACTACTTATTGTCCAAGAATTATGATATAATATAAAGATAATGGAGATCAAATTTTGAAAATGCTCTTGGTTCATCTTACTTTCTGTATCTCTAAAATGTCATTATGCACTGTTTGTTATGAATTGCATGTCTTTATCATTTCTTGCTGGTCTGTATAGTTATGTTCTTTTGTATTAGTGCATGCTGTGATAAGGATATGAAATGTGTATCTATATTGAACTAGAATGGTAATAGTATATATGGTTTATAGATATGTATAACATTATTCTTACCATTCCCTTAGCTCTTTTGTCTCAGTTGGGCTTCATGTGAGACTTCCTTCCTTTCAAAAAGATGAAAATTCCAGTGCACTAGACTACATCGGTACCCTTTTGTTGGAAACCTATAGAGGACCCTAGTATGACATGTTTGCATCAACATATACCCAAAAATTATTGGTGTTTATGTGTGCTTGATTGGGTTTCCTAGTTTATGCTTTTGTTGCATGTTTAGTTGATTACTCAACTGTGCTTTAATTCAATAAGTGATTTATTTGTAATAAATGGTTGGGTGTTGAGTAGGAGAAATTTCAAAATCTTTGTCAAGTGGCTAGTTTGGAGGTGTCGCTCCCTTCAAGGTACAAGTTAATTTTGATATTCCCACATTTGATGGTCAGATAGATCTTAACGCATTGGACAAAATGTTAAATATACTAGAACATTATTTCTCTATCCAAAAATTTTCCAATAGGAGAAAGATCACCTTTGCTCTCCTCAAGGTTGTCCCCCATATCGAACATTGGTGGGAAACTTACTATGAGAAAGACACCACAAAGGAGTTTGGAATATTTGGGGCCAAGCCCACTTGGGAATCTTTTATGGATGCCATCAAGGAACAATATTACCTTATTGGAAACTACGATGACCAGTACACGAGATGGACCACACTCCGTTAAGAGAGGGACCAAATAGCTCCATAGTTCACAAAAACATTCCATACCTTTTGCACCAAGCTATATCAGAGACTTTGAGCGACATTTGGTTCTAAAAAACCGTGGGGGCCTACATAGGTACATCCAAACAAAAATGGAGTTTCTAGACATCTCATCATTGGGAGTCTCTTATCAATATGTTGTCAAAATAAAGAAAAAATTTAAATAGAGGAATAAGTGAGAGTTTGGATCTACAAACACATCAAAACAGAATTCAGACAAAGGCAACCCCAACACACAAAACAAAGGAAAAATAAAGGATGGAAAATCGTAGGATAACTATTCTAAGATGAAAACAAAGAATGGTAATGGGAAGACGAAGAAAGATAGTGAGAAGTGGTGCAAATTCCATAAAAGATATTTGCAGAACACCAATGAATGTCGCTCCAAACATTCATTGGTGGTTGAGATGAAAACCTCAAATTTAGATATAGGATTCAAATCTAATTCAGATCCAGACAAGGCAAAGAGGATCATTGATGCATAAGCCAGTGCCACCATCTCTACCACAAAGATATATCCAAATGAAACAGAAAAGTTGGAGGAATATGAGCACCTTTTTCACTCACAGATGTGGGTGAAGGGTGCTCCAGTACATTTCATTTTTGTTAGCGAAAGCCAAAAGAAACTCATTTTGTAAGAACATAGTTTAACAAAGCCTCAATTTTTTTTTGTAAATTTAAACATAAGATTATTCAGCATAAGCAATAATAAATTTCACTCAACATTTCGATGTATAAGCAATAAGCAATTTCAATATTCATCATATAAGCAACAAAAATTTAAATTTATGAACAACAATATAATAAATTACATAACAACCACATAACCCAACAAATTCATGAATATAGATACTTCTGGCTGATGCTATTTTCCCAATATCGGGCTGTCCTCTCTACTGCTTTGCCCAAAACTTTGCCTGATTCTCTAACCAAACCTTGCCCAAAACTGACTAACCACCCAGCCAGCTAGGAGTAGCCTATCTGGCTCCCTAGCTCTAGGATTCTATGAGGATTCCTGGCCCTCGAGCCCAAAACTCCCAGCAACCTGGTGCCCCTGTAACAATCCACCCAAACTCCCCAAACCAGAAAAATATCCAAACCAGGAAATACAGTCCTTCTCTCCAAAATAATGCTTCCTCCCCAAATTTTCATAATAATCCTCTCCCGAAGGCCTTTGCCCCCCCATATCCTCCTCTTCCCATTCACCGCCTCCTACCCTCAATTAATTCCACCCACATTATCCCTCCATTCAATACCTTATCCCTCCATTCAATGCCCTTTCCCTTCATACGTAAAGTTTTCTAATAAGTTATTAAGCCTTTAATTTGTTATCCAAACATTAATGTGTTAATTAATTAATTAATTAATTAATCAACATATATTAAACAATAAATAAATAAATAAATAATATTATTAATAATTAATCATTACTTAACTAATACATATTAGGACAGTTAATTATTTAATTAACTATACTTGATAAACCTTAAGCAACTATTTAACTAGGGTTGTTACATACACCCACTCTTCAGGAAACTTCATCCCGAAGTTAAAGTATTTTATGCTACAAGGGAAAAGACACATGGTTCACATATTCATAACAATTAACCAACATTATTAGTAAGTAAGCCAAGAAAACTCATACATACTAGTGTACATGTATAAGAAAGGCATGTGTAGCTAGTACATACAAGTCTCATGCATGTACTATTAATAAATAACTATCACCCTTATAGTAATTTATGTATGCATCCAATCCAATCAACAAGATTATTCTTTTTATAAAAGACAATAAACCAATCAAATGTTTGTGAAATACTTTAATTACAATTATCTAGTTCAACAATTTTATTTAGACAACTGTGGTTTAGTTACATAATTATGAATATTCATATATACACATTTTCTTTTCAAAAGGGAAAACAATAAATTCCACCATAAGACAAATCTCCATACACTCTCAACTATTTCTACTCATCCTTCCTCCCTAAATTACTTCCATCTTCATTCATATCCTTCCTTTGCTAGACTATATTGGAGTGTCAACTATATTGACCTAATTCCAAATAGAACCCGTAAGCGAAAGTGTCACTATCTCGACCAAGCTTCCCCAACAGGTAACTGACAGTCATCATCACACATCTAGGGGAGCATGAGATAACACCATCCTCCCATGACTTCAGGTTTCAGAGGATACACAGTGGGAAATGCCTCCACCCCTCCTAACAGGACTAGGGTCCACACCCTACAATGGAATATATAGTGGCACTGTGTTGCTGGGAGTTTTGTCATCGTCTATTCAGTTTTGGGTAGTCTTACCACCTAAAATCCTGCACTGGTCCACATATCATAGCAATGCATCCAAACCAATATAATTTCACATACAAATATTCATACCATAATGTTTCTCGGCTAGTGGTCATGGCATCCACTTTCATCATCATTGTCCCTTCGCTATTTCATAGCCCATAACTTGCAGATTAGTCTGTAACACAAACTCATACATTTCTATGCATTATCATCATGTTATTTCATAGAACCATAATTCCAATTCGGTATCCACATACCAACAACTTTAACATCAAAGTTTTCAAGTTAGAAATAGATCTCATAATATCCCATAATTCAATTAACGACACCTATTCATAAAATTATCATTTACAAAATAGATTGCAACATATCCAACATGATTCTAATAGCACTTAAACCTTCATAGGAATCTCATTCACACAATATGTCACATCATATCCATCATCATCCATAAAAATTAGACATTCAGAGAATTTACATTCACATAGTAGATCGCATCATATCCATCATCATCAATAATATTTAAACATTCATAAAATTTACATTCTCACAATATATCACATCATATCCATCATTATCCAAATATATTTAAACATTCATAAAATTTATACGTCTAAAATTTCAAGTGTATCATTTAATAGTTTCACTTGTGAATAGAAAATAAAAGTGTGCAGGCCTCAGGTAATCCTGGTTGTCTAAGTCAAAAGGTGGTGTTACATACACCCCACCTTCGAGAAACATATTCTTGAGGTGGTCAAAAAAGTGAGGGATAGTCTCATCGTAGTGTCTCAACGTCTTCCCAAGTAGTAGATCCTGGACTATACTTGTCCCATTGGACCTTAACTTGGTCTACCAGACGATTCCTAAGCTGTCGGACTCTACGGTCCAATATGCGTAATGGTTCTACCGTGAGGGTTCTTGTGTCTGATACCTACAATTCTTTCCAATTTAGCTTATGTGATTCATCAACAACATAATGATGTAAAATAGATACATGAAAAACATTATGAGTTTTATGCAGGTGGGGTGGCAGTACGAGACAATAGGCAACGGGTCCAATTTTCTCTTGGATCCTAAATGGTCCTATAAATCGAGGTGACAACTTTGTCCCCTTCCTGAACTGTATGGTACTCTTGTTAGGCCTAATACGAATGAAAACCTGGTCTCCCACTTTATAACTTCGGTCATTCCTATGTGCATCCGCATAACTTTTCTACCTATCTTGTGCTTCCTTCAGTCTTTGCCTAATCTGAATCACCTGTTCCTCCATCTCTTGAATCAATTCTGGCCCAACTTTTACTCGGTCTTCTAATCTATCCCAAATCAGCGACGTTCTGCATGGCCTTCCATATAGAGCTTTGTAGGGTGGCATTCCGATGGAGCTATGAAAACTGTTATTGTAGTCAAACTCTACCAAAGGTAGGTACTTCTCCCAATGGGTTTGATTATCCATGACGTACATCCTAATCATGTCTTCCATGACTTGATTTAATCTCTTAGTTTTCCCATCTGTTTCAAGATGATAAGCTATGCTTAAGTTCAACTGGGTCCCCAATGCTAACTGCAAACTTGTCCAAGACCTCAAAGTGAATCTGGAGTCCCTATCTGAAATGATCTTCTTAGGTATCCCATGCAAACGGATAACCTCAATTACAAACACATGTGCCACATCAGGGGCATCGTAAGTGTCTCTAACCAAAATAAAGTGAGAACTCTTGGTTAACTTATCAACTATCATAAGAATGGGATTGTGTCTATGAGATGTGAGCGGAAAACCCACAAAAGAATCCATAGAAATGACTTCCCATTTGGACATAGGAACATCATGTGGTTGTAGGAGGCCTGCCGGGTGATGGTGGTCAGCTTTCACTTGTTGACACTCTAGGCACTTGGTGATGAAATGGACTACATCGCGCTTCATGCCTACCTAGAAGAAGAGCTTCCTCATGTTTGTGTACATCTTCTTCACACCCGGATGCACACAATAAAGTGCTCTATGGGATTCCTTCAGTATGATGCTTTGAATATCCCCACCTTTGGGGACGTACATCCTTCCTCGATATCTTAATAGTCTGTCCACTTCTAGACTATATCCTTCATACTTTGGATCTAATTGCCTCCCACTCTAGAGGTTTGAAGTAACCTTTAAATAACAACTATCTCCTTGGAGTTCTGTCAACACATGATCCCTCAGATTGACCTTTAAAGGTACCAAGGAGAAGACACATGGTCTCCTACTCAAGGCATCTGCGACCACATTTTCCTTTCCCTTGATGTATGAAATACCAAAATCGTACTCACTAATAAACTCACTTCATCACCTTTGCCTGGCATTCAGATCCCTTGGAGTGAAGATATGTTTTAAACTTTGATGGTCCGTTTTGAGCTCAAAGTTTTTCCCCACAAGATAGTGCCTCCAAAGTTTCAGAACTAGCATTATAGCTGCCAACTCTAAATCATGAGTAGCGTAAATCTCTTCATGTTTCTTCAACTTCCTTGATGCATAAGCTATCACTCCTCCATCCTGCATTAGCACGGCCCCCAACCCTTGCTTCGAGGAATCCGTGCAGATTGTGAAGTCCTTTTCCATATCCGACACTCGTAGAATTGGTGTACTAGTTAGTAACCTCTTAAGCTCAGTGAATGCACTATCACATTCTTCTGTCCATTCATACCTGACCCCCTTGCACTGCAAAGTGGTGATGGGTTTCTCTATTTTTGAGAATCCTTCCACAAATCTCTGATAATAACCTGCTAGACCCATGAATCTTCTCACCTCATGGGCATTTTTTGGCACTGGCCACTCCATAATGGCCTTTACCTTTTTTGGGTCCACAGAGATTCCTTCACTGGAAATGATATGACCTAAATAGTGGATCTCTTTCTGGAAGAAGGAGCACTTCGACAACTTCCCATACATTTTGTTCTCTCTAAGGCAAGACAACACCACTCGTAATTGTTCCTTATGTTCTCTTTCGTTTTTGGAATAGATGAGGATGTCATCTAGAAAGACTTGTCTAAAATAGTCTAAGTACTTCCAAAATATGTCGTTCATGAGGCTCATGAATACTGTTGGTGCATTGGTCAATCCGAAAGGTACTACGACGAACTTGTAATGTCCAAACCGGGTTCGAAAGACAGTTTTTGGGATATTGCCTTCCTTAATCCTTAACTGATGATACCCTGATCGCAAATTGATCTTTGAGAATATCGTTGCTCCTTTCATCTGATCGAAGAGGTCATATATTCATGGCATTGGGTACCTATTTTTCACTGTAGCATGGTTCAAGTCCCTCTAATCTATACACAATCATAAGGAACCATCCTTCTTCTTTACGAAAATTACTGGTGCACCCAAGGTGAGACACTGGGCCTTATTAGCCCTAAGTCCAGTAACTCTTTCAACTGCATTTGCAACTCGCAAAGTTCTGGTGCTGTCATCCGATACGGAGTTTTGGAAATTGGTTCTGCACCAGGTTTTATCTCAATAGTAAAATCGAGCTCCCTCTCAGGAGGTAACCCTGGTAACTCATTCAGAAAAACATCCTTAAATTCTGACAATAATGGCTACTGATCCAAGGAAGGTCATTTCCTTTCATTCACTGCTTCCACTACATATAGTCGACACCCTTGCCTCAAGCATTGCTTAACCTTCATAGTTGAGATAAAGCGTAATGACACCTTTCTCCATACACCCTAGATCTCTACTGGTCTTCCTTCATCGTTGACACAAAGAACTCTTTTTGCGAAACAATCTACCAATGTTCGATGAGCTTCTAACCAATCCATTCCAATGATTAGGTCATACGCCATGAGAGTAGTGACATATACCTTCAACCTAGTAGTACACACTCCCAGGTCTACTATACAATTATCAACGCTAGGTCCTACCGCTTGTTTTTTCCCCGAAGCCATCTCGACTTGTTTAAAGCCATCGTGCTCGTAGGCTGCCAACCCACTCTTTTCTAATGCAAATGGTGAAATGAAACTATCTGTAGCACTGGAATCAAATAAAATATTTACATTGATATGATTTAGCGTACCTGATGACTCCACCACCATGGATTGATGTTTGGCCTGGCGATTATTAACCGTTGCGTAAATCTGGTGGTTTCTACTTGCTCTTCACATCGGGGCCTTTCCTTCTCTATGCACAAATCCTGATTATAACTCTGGGCAGTCATGCTAGTAATAGGGTCCTCCACATCCCCAACAGGTAACACAAGATTGAACTTGCGCACTGTTTTGTGATTATCTCTGAAATGAGTTCCTTCCCCTGAAACCCCTGCCCCTACTAGCTACTCCCTGGAATGGCCACGGACCTGCCTGCATCGTTGGTGATGAGCGAGATGCTGCACTTTCTGCCATTGAAATCCCTGCAACTATTGTCCTTGGTGTGGCTCTATTACCATATGGAGGTGGCCTAGAGCCCCCTCCCCTGGGAAATGTCCTAGGGTCCTTCCCCCCAAATCCAGGATAATGCAGAAAGGTCGGTCTCATACCTCTAGTTAAGTTCATGTGTTCCTCTGCATAACACGTGTTTTCCATAACTTCTGCTACTGAAGACATTTTCCACATCTGCACCATAGCCCTTATCTTAGGGTTTAGCCCATAGATGAAGCATTCTGCCTATCATTGGTCATTATCCATATATGAAACATATTTGACCAATTCCATAAACCTGATCTCATATTCTTCTACGATCCTGTTTCTCTGTACTAGAGCATGAAATGCTCCTACCTATTGTTCCTCATAGTAAGCTGGAAGATATTTCCTTCGGAACCTCTCCTTGAAAAGTTACCAAGATACTGTGTCCGGGGTAAGATGCAGTTGCCTTTCCAGGTTGCCCCACTAGTTCAAGGCACTGTCTCTCAACTAAAAAATCACTATCTTTGCCTTTGAGGTGGATTCATAGTCCCTTAAGGAAAAACACCTTGTCATGCCTTCCAACCATGCCTCAGCATGTTCACTGGCGTGACCCCCGGCAAACTCCGGAAGTTTGATCTTCTACAGTTCTCTAGTGATGTCTTCGGGTGGAGGTCCTCCCCCTGAATCCCTCGACGCTTTTGGATTACCTATTCCAGATGGTGGGGGTTCCACTTCGATCCCTGCTAGTTGTCGCCCCTTTAAAGTCTCATTTATGGCCTCCAAAGAGCGCAGTATGAGAGCTAGTTCGGGCAATGGTGGCAGCGACGTTGGCAGTGTTGGTGGTGCCTACGACGATGATCCTCTGCCTCGATTCCCTTGAGTCCTAACCATCCCATATTATTTAACCTGCATCAACCAAAGTTTTCAGGGTGAGTTCAAGGATGTTTCACATTTGTGCAACTTAACTAGAAAACAGGGTTAGGCGTAAGTTTTTTTTTACTTGTCTGTAAACATACGTTACTCTTTTTAGGAGAGGTGGCTAGGTTAGGGATAAAGCATCTAAGCTTGATTTCTTCACCTAAGAAAACTATTGAATCCTTCACCTGGTAGCTACTCTAGCATTGTACCCCACTCACTAATTCCTCTAACTTACCCTCCTAGCGTGCATAAAGCCCCCTCCCGCTTATCTTGTTCTACGTCCTTATACTTTGTGTTTACAACTAATTAAGGTGACTTCCAACCTAATGTCAATGAAATGAGTCTAAGGCTATCCTTCGATGCTTGACTCGTGGGATTTCCTTGGTTCCTTGTACATATGCATTGAATTGTGTGACTCGGTGGCCGCAGGTGCGAGTCTTGAGGATTGTAGAGTGGCTTTTCGGCATTGGAGCTTAGCACTTATGCGCTATGGTTATGTATTGTTTCTGGACTTGTGTTCATATGATGTAGTGAGCCTGAGGCTATGCATTGAGCTTGGTTCTTATGCCCTAGGATTTGGTTCTTAGCTCGTGGACTTGGAGATTGGGCCTGGGGCACAATACTTTTAATTTTTCTTATTAAGTTAATCACCTTAGTTTTAAACTTTAAACATAGTTTTTAAACCTTAAAAACCTAAATTTAAATTATTCCCTTTGATTAACCACTTTTGTTTAATCATATTAACTTATAATTAATTTAAAACACAAATTTAAATGTGTTTAAACTTAAATATGTTTAATTTACATAATTAAACACAAGATTTTTTTTTTAAACTAATTATTTACCTTTAAATTTATATTTCTTTTGCATATTATATTTACATCTTCTTTTTTTCTATATATTTTGTATTTATATATTATTACCATCTCTTTCTTATAATTTTATTATTATTATTATCTATTTTACTTTAATATAATAACTAAATAAGTAAAAAAAACTAAAATAAAACAAATCAATAAAATATATAACAACAAAAAAGAAACTAAAATAAAAATAGAAAATTATTAATTAGGTGAGGGCACGCATGAAGTCCACGTGCCCCGCCCTCATTCCCCCCCCCGCTTTCTTAACCTAACCCTACACCATTCATCTCAAGACTCAACTTGAAGGGAGAGGTGATTGTTTCATTTTTTAACGAGCTTGACACAGGAAAAGAACTATGCTCAAGGTTCCAGGTTCGATCCCCAGATTGTTGTTTCATTTTTTTTAACGAGCTTGATATAGAGAAGAAAACTATGCTCAAGGCCTCTGTTTCATTTTTTAACGAGCTTGCTACAGAGAAGAGAAACTATGCTCATGGCCTCTGTTTCATTTTTTAACGAGCTTGCCATAGAGAAGAGAAACTATGCTCGTGACCTCTGTTTCATTTTTTAACAAGCTTTCTATAGAGAAGGGAAACTATGCTCGTGGTTGCTTCTTGATCATGGCTTCCAAGAGGATAATGCTCTGGAAGGATACCATGTCAAGGGACAAAACTCGGTCATGGCTTCCAAGAGATCTTCGTTGGATGGAAGAGAATCACTCTGGAAGGAACACATGTCGAGGGTCATGATAGGGGTAAGGAGATCAAGCTCCAATAACCCTACCGAAGAGATCACCATGTCAACTACCGGATCCAAATCATCGAAAGTTGAGGTCATGGGAGACAACGCCACATAATTGACATGTGGCGGGGGTGATACTGTCTGCATATAAGAACCACTTAGGGAGGTAGTCCAGTCGAGGACGATGAATGAAAGTTGATCAATAGTCACAATTCTTCCATCGTGAGGGAAAGATATCACACGGAAAAGGGTGGATACAAGAGCTTTCATAACATAGACATAATCCCACCCAAGGAGTAAAGTGAAATCCAAGGGGTCTCAGACTACCATGACATCGATAAAGAAAGTTTTCCCTCCCAAAGTTACAGGAAACTGAGGAAGGATCCCTAAAGGTTGACTAGTTCTTCTGTTAAAAGCTAACAAATTCTGTGTAATCAGTGCAAGCTGCGAACAACCCAAAGTGTACCAAGCAACATAAGACAAAATACTAACGGACACACCTTCATCTATCAGCGTTTGAGGAACGTCTCGACCATGAACCTGTACTGTAATCTGGAAAGGAACGTGAGAGGGAAGATGAGGTCCAGTTAGCACAACCCAATCAAAAAGGATGGCTTCGGTACTTGGAGGGGGTTTCACAGGAGGAGGAGGAATGCCCCCTGGCACGATAGAGTCTGTATCAATGAGAAAAACATGGGCAGTATCGGGTTTACTCTCTAGAAGGAGAGTAGGATCGACCGATGATGGGATCGGATCAGCCAATGGTGGACTTGGATAGACCACTTTGGCATTCTTCATAGGAAGGGTGGGACTAACCAAGGAAGGGAATGGATCAATCACTTTGACATTTTGCAATGGAGGAATGGGATCGACCGATGACAAAACTGGATCGACCACTTGAGTTTCATTCTCCAAGGGAAGAATGGGGTTGACGGGTGGAAATGGATCGACCGCTTTGGTGTCACTCTCTAACGGGAGAGTGGGATCGACTGAGGATGAAAATAGATTGACCACTTTGGTGTCACTCTTTTGATGAAGAGTGGGGTTGATCGATGACAGAACTGGATCAACTACTTGGGTTTGTGGTTCAATCGAGGAGGAAACTAAATTGAACACCTGATCAACCAGACTGATCGGGGATGGAACCGGATTGACCAGTCCATCAACCAACGATGGGTCAGAGGAACGCTTACGATAATCTTTTGGAAGTTGAAGTTTTTCCAAAAGAGAAGAAGCCTTGTCCATGCGAGGACAAAGGTGAGAGTAATGATTACCTTTACATAACATGCAAGGGAACTTGACAGTTTTATTCCTCTTACCAACCTGAACATCACTAGTTGACGAAGTATCATTGACATGACCGACAGAGGTCGATGACGTGGAGGACCACATTTCTNGGATTCTTCATTTTAATCTTGTTGATCTCATCAACACTCCCAGTACTATTGACAGTAACTGGTTTCTTAGAGCCAACATCTGATGTTGTTGGGGACTTGGTCCTTTTTGGGCTCTTCTTCTTCTTCTCTTTCCATTTCTTCTTCTTCTGATCAACCTAGCTACTTGATTTAAAGCTTTCACTAGGCGAAGAAGGAGAAATGGAAGGAGACTTGATGGGCAAAGAAGGTGAAAAGTTGACGTGAGGTTGATGTGTGGGTGGTGTACCGACATCCAAAGTATTAGGTGCGACTGAAACATTGGGAGGATTCGGGATCACTGGAGTGGGGAACAACCAAACTGGTAATCCAATAGTGAGTCCTGGAAGACTTAGTGTAGCAACATATGGAGGAACAAAGTTTCCAAATGAAGGAAAGGTATAAGGTTCCCCAGGAGAAGGGGTTCCTCCATTGGTACTCCCAGGATTTGATGCCATTAACACTGACTCGACCTAAGGTCCACTAAGTAAAAGAAACATCATATGCTAATAGAATCTAAGAATCAAAACCAAGCAAACAGGACCTTCTCTCGATGACCGTACTAGTTGGTGATGAAATCCAACGTAGTGTGATCAAGTCCAGAAGGGGCGGGGATAGGGTGGAACAATTACAATGGCAACCTGCTTAACGGACTTATGCCTTGGTGCAAGCTTCCACGCAGTAATTGTGGATTTACCCTCCAAGGAGCCCGAGTGAGTTTGACCAATGTCTGCTCCAGGTACAGTGAGAATTCCCGTCATCGTCACCTTGTGTAAGACCCTAAATATTATGTCCACTAAGGTTACCAATTCGCAGTCAGCCCCTGGGYGGGAACAGTTGACAGTCCGATCTGAACGTATGGGTAGGGTATCGAGACTGAAATCAACTAAAAGGCTTCCACATAGTAATTGTGGATTTACCTTGAAGCGATCCCCATAATACGATCTGACCACCACAATCAGTTAAACCATGGAGGGTTAGTCCCTGTAKCTCACCTGAATGCGACCTCGTGTGTAACCCCTGTGTGAGAGGGGGATCCCAGGCAGACTTATATGATGATTGGATTTGACTCTCCCTAACTCRGGATTCTACTGTTTGTTTTGGAAACTTTGGAGAGTTATGCTCACAGCCTAATCCAAAGTACTAAGCCTAATCTACTGTTGGTGGAGGATCCTAGAAAAGAAAAAGTTCTAAATAATTTTTAATTAGCATTGATTTTTATAGCTGTTCTTTACTCAAAAAGGGGTGCATGGAAGTGAAACGAATGGAATTATGACTCAGTCCCAAAAATGCATCAAAATGATAAGCACTCGTTTCTTTTCAATGAACATCTATCTAAGGGAGGGAGAGAGAGTTCTTTTCGCTAACAAGCACTAATAAGGAGTGTCCTCAAACAAGTTTTCTTCAATCAAATCCTGATGTGATGCTAAAACTTTTGAGATGCCTTCTAACATGCACAATCAATCATGAAGATGCTTTTTATTGTTTGCATATGAATAATGATCAATTCAACACAATGCTCGTCTTGCTAATTATCGTCTTTTATGAATGAAAATCAAACTAGCACAAGCAAAAGTCATACAAACAATACACCCTTTCGTTGCAATCAAAACAAAAAGCGAAAGAAAAGAATCAATCAAATAAAAAACAAACTTCACACCCAAAAATAAAAAGTTGAAGAACAATGATATTGACTAAAATCAAGATGAAGAGATCTGTAGGCCTTTGATGACCTTCACCAGGGTTTTTACTCAGTTAAACAGAGAGAAAGACAATGCATGGGTCTCGGACTCCAATCAACAGAAAAACTCAATAACAATAGTGAAGAAGGCTACAAAATCCAAATAGTAAGATGTTCATTCTTCAAAAAGATAGATGTCAAGGCTGGAAGAGAAGAAGCATTGACTCACAAGGTTACCCAGCAGGAGAGACACAGAGGCAAAACCTAGAAAAAGCAATTCTGGAAGGTTTATTGGCCAAAGGAGGGCTGGCGCTCTGTTGCCAAAGGAAAGGAGTGTTATAACACTCTGTGCAAAGCTATTAGGGAGCGCTGGTGCTTTGTTAACATAGGGACAGGGGTGCCAGGTTCAAAAACTCCCAGAAATGTCAAAAAATTCAAAAAATTGAAATTCAATTTCGACAAGTAAGCTGAGTATGATGGGGTAGGGAGCAATCATCTCATGAAACCAATCAAAAGAGGAGTGAACCAGTTCTGAAACAATCAAGGGGTAGAACTAGGTCAATGAGGAGAAATCAAAACAAGAAGTTTCGATTTGATGGAATTCCCTAGTGGAGTCACCAGTTTCTGTTGTAGGAAATCTCCCTGCGGATAGGTAGATTGCCTCAAAGAGCTTGACACTAACTCTAAGACAAAAAATGCTTAACGTGGACACTGACTTCCTTTTAAATATATACAAACTAACACATGAGAAGGAAGGAGAACAGAAGTACCTCTTTATCGACGTTTGTCCCTGCACGCTCCGAGTTGAGCTCCAATCCTTTGCTCCTCGCTGAGTCCTGTAGACAAACAAGATACGATCGCTTCCTACTCTATTGATATTAGCTTGAAAATAGATATATCTATCAATGATAAGTTCATGTAACATTGGACACAAACTAGAAAGAAACAGGCCAAGCATGTCATATTAATGAGAATAACGATAGCAGTACTTACAATCGTAGATGTGAATGCGACAGCTTCGTCAAGTCCCCTTCGTCTAACCCTTGCCTAAAAGATCCACAACCTGGATAACAACAACTTCATTGATCACTCTCCTTTGGATGACTGTGTGTTTCCAATGAGATCATAGGTTTCATGCTAGAAATTCTTCCCCATCAGCTCTGTTCCAGCACCACTTATGAGATCATAAGTTTGGTGTGATTCTCCTTTTTCTAGTCCCCTTTCACCATTAGAAAGATTGCTTATATAGCCTTGGAGAGGCTTTAACCACTTGAGATATCCTTGGGGAAGTTGAGGATTTTCCTCCTTCAATTGAGGACCTGCCCTAAGATCATGGCTGGACTAGGGATTCAAATCCAACTACCTTCCAAGAATGAAAAGATGCTTCCCCCATTCATCTCAATAGCTTAACAACTACCCAGAATAGGTAGCGCTCCCTCAAAAGGGCCATCAGATCGTTGTAGCGCTCCCTAGTAGGCTTTAGGGGGGCGCCAACGCTCTCAAAATCTATAGCGCTCCCTCAAAAGGGCCAGGGAGCTTTATAATGCTCCCTGACAGTGTAAGGGGGAGCGTCGATGCTCCCATAAGAGGTATAGGGGAGCGCTCCTCTCCAAAAACTCAGTTTTTGAGGTGCTTTCAGATGGCAAAAGGTTTGCAAGCTTGTTGACTCATTTCTCCTCTTCCAAATCAAATGTTTGAGGTGTTTCAAGTGTCCTTCTCATGTCATTATAGGCATGACATAGGCATCATGGCAGCATGCTTTCTTTGACACTTGTGACACTTGTGAGAAACATGCGACACTTGCAACCTTGTGAGAAAAATGCGACACTTGCGACCATTGTAATGACGACACTTTCGACACTATCAAAGTGAGTAATTTCGATGTGTAACACTTGGTTGTTAGGCTATGTGGCAGGTGCTTGGTTGTTAGTGCAATGGGTAGTCTACCTTGTGGGCTGCTTCATGGTGCCTTAGCGCTTGGTCTTCGGCGCTAGGCTTTGGTTCTTGGCTCGAAGCTTGTGTTGTGTGGCAGGTGCTTGCCTCGATACATGAAGTAGCTCTCGGTGTTGATCTTAGACTTGGAGATCAGCCCTTGCATAATCGGAGATTGGCCTTCGGGCCTAAATTTTTATATTGCTTTAATTAATTTTTATTTATTATTATTATTTTATTATTATTATTTATGTATATATATATATATATATATATATATATTACTATAATTACTTATATTATTTTTTATTTTTTTTATGCGTAGTTCATGGGACACGGTCCCCTCCTCCTTGTGGTTTGGTAGAGCGTGTGGCTTTTCACTTGGGCGCTTTCATTCGAGTGTTGGCTTAATGTTGAGTTACTGTGGCATGCAGAAAGGTATCGGCTTCACACTAGTGCATGGCTTTGGTGTCTAATGACTTGGTTGCTTGCGTGTTGTTTCTAGACTTTGATCTCCACTCTGATGTGCCTAAATAGAGATTGGTTGTATGCCAATATTTTTTTTTTTTGGTCTGTGAATGATTCCAAGGTAGTTTCAGAGTAAATTTTTTTTTGTGTCATTTAAAAAAACTATTTTTGGTGTAGCAAAGCTTGCGGTAATCGAGGCAGGGCAGTCATGGGGATCAATCCTCCTCTTGAATACTTTCAAGGTAACTTTGGTTTGATCCAGTTAATGATTATATATATATATATATATATTAAATACATATTTATTTTTATATGTTTACTTGAAATGTTTATTTATAAATCTGTTTAGAAATTCCTAGCAGAATATGTATATATATATATATATATATATATAAATATATTCCTTTACATAGGTTTGTTTATTTGAAACAAGTGTTTAAATTTATTTAACACTTCAATTAGTATATTATTATGCCTTTTACATTTTTAATGTGCAATAGATCTGTGTTAAAAAAAAAATTGTGCTTGACTTGCAGGTTAGGTGGAGCTGGAGCTTGGCCCTCAGGCCCAAATTTATATTTACACTTACATATATATTTTCATATACAGATTATTTAAGTATTGTTTAGGATTTTAGGGCAAAGGGTTTCAGTATAACCAATTAGGGGTTATTTAAATTTTTGGGTTAGTGTTGAACAGTTCCTTATTCTAAACTTTCCTTCTTACAAGCGGGTAGGTGGGTAGGTGGGTAGGCCCTTAAGGCTCCAGTGCTTCAAACTGAAGCTCTGATACCATGTGTAAGAACCTAGTTTAACAAAGCCTCAAAAAAAAATTGTAAATTTAAACATAAGATTATTCAGCATAAGCAATAAGTAATTTCACTCAACATTTCAATGTATAAGCAATAAGCAATTTCAATATTCAGCATATAAGCAACAAAAAATTAAATTTATGAACAACAATCTAATAAATTACATAACAGCCACATAACCCAACAAATTCATGAATATAGATACCTTTGACTGATGCTATTTTCCCAATATCCGACTGTCCTCTCTACTGCTTTGCCCAAAATTCTGCTTGACGCTCTGACCAAACCCTGCCCAAAACTGACTAACCACCCAGCCAGCTAGGAGTATCCTATCCATCTCCCTAGCTCCAGGATTCTGTGAGGATTCCTGGCCCCCAAGCCCAAAACTCCCAGCAACGTGGTGCCCCTATAACAATCCACCCAAACTCCCCAAACCAGAACAAATATCCAAACTAGGAAATACAATCCTTCTCTCCAAAATAATGCTTCCTCCCTAAATTTTCATAATAATCCTCTCCTGAAGGCCTCTACCCACCTCCCACCTTCAATTAATTCCACCCACCTTATCCCTCCATTTAATACCCTATCCCTCCATTCAATACCTTATCCCTCCATTCAATGCCCTTTCCCTTCATACGTAAAGTTTTCTAATAAGTTATTAAGCCTTTAATTTGTTATATAAACATTAATGTGTTAATTAATCAATTAATTAATTAATCAAAATATATCAAAACAATAATTAATTAATTAATTAATATTATTAATAATTAATCATTACTTAACTAATACATATTAGGATAGTTAATTATTTAATTAACTATACTTGATAAACCTTAAGCAACTATTTAACTAGGGTTGTTACACATTTCAGTAGAGGTCATGAAGCGATTGGATTTGTCGACAACACTACATCCACAACCGTACAACATTGAGTGGCTTAGCCAAGGACGAGATGTCCACATCAAGCAATAATGTCGCCTTCCCTATGACATCAAGCCCTTCAAGGATGAGGTATTGTGTGATGTTTCCCCACTTGAAGTTTGTGATGTTATTTTAGTCCAACCATATATGTGGAAACATCATGGTACATATGAGTCTATACCTCATAGTAAGGGATAATTTTAAGGATGGAAAAATATATTAAAATGTAGAAACATGGGCTAATATTACTAGTCCTTAATATGTAAAATGTAAAAATTTTGGTGATAGTTTTGTGAAAATATTCAAATTTATAAGGGTTTTATATAGTTAATTTAAAATTTTGGCAATTTTTAAGGTAAAATAATTTTATTCTATGGAATTTGGGAAAATCATTTTGAGAAAAATTGGAAATTGGTGAATCCTTTTTTAGGAAAAACCATGGAAAATTATCCCATTGGAGAAATTTATCCCCTAAAATCATCTATGCTTGTAGTGTCATTGTTATTGTGAATAGACAATTGTATAGGATCCCATAGGTAGCTCCACCTACCACAATTTATTTGGTCTCATCTAAGAAATGCATGAAGGTCATCTCCCAGACTAGGAATTTTTTTGTCCTCATGATTCACTCTTCATAGTGAATGGAAGGTCATGGCCACATCCATGTCCTTTGCATAGGGCTCTTCTACAGAACAAAAGAAAGTGGAAAAGGTCGTGGAATAATATTGGGACATCTTCACCTCACCTATTGGGGTGCATATACACTGTTAGGTCAAACATTCAATTGAGCTAACTCCTAGAATTCCTTTTCCTAATGGGCCCATGTATCAACGTTCTCTCCTAGAAAATTAGGAAATCAAGCGCCTGTTCCAAGAGCTTCTCCAAAAAGGGCACATTCGACCAATATTCTTACCCTGCGAAAGCCTAATTATGATTGTACAGAAGAAAGATAGGACCTGATGACTTTGTATTAATTAAAGAGATCTAAAGAAAATCACAGTTAGGAATCAATACCCAATTCCCCAAATTGATGACCTTCTCGACAAACTCAAGGGGGGATAGTATTTTAGTAAGATTGATCTAAATTTTGACTACCACTAGGTCGCCAAAGAACAAACTGATGTATGGAAGACTACTTTCAAGTCTGAAGAAGGTTTTTTCAAGTGGTTGGTCATGCCCTTGGGCTTAAAAAATTTCCCAACCACCTTCATGAGGTTGATGAACGACATCTTGTGATACTTCAATAATTACATTATGGTTGTATATCTGGATGGAATCCTAGTTGTCTTCAACAAGAGTTTGGAATAATGCTTGAAACACAATTAACAAGTCCTCCACACTCTGTGGAAACACAAGTTATATGCTAACTTAGAGAAATGCTCATTTGACATGAACAAAGTACAATACCTAAAGCACATTGTAGATGGGCATGGAATGCATGTTGATCCATACAATATCCAATTCATTCATGATTGATCAGCCCCAACAACACTCATTGAGATGCGGATCTTCTTAGGACTCACCAACTTCTATAATATATTTGTATTGGGGTTCTCCCATATCACGTGGGATCTCAAACAAGCGACCAAGAGTGGTTGCAAAGCCAAATTTTTGTGGGGAAGATCACATCATAAATATTTTGATGATTTGAAACATTTCTTATGCTTAGACCTACTGCTCGCATTACCCAATCTACAACAACCATTTGATATTGAGACTGATGCTTCCAATTATGTTGTTGGTGTTGTTCTCACTCAACACAGTCATATAGTGGCCTATCATAGTGATACTCTCTCAGATTTCCTCTGTAAGTACCCCACCTATGACAAAGAAATGTATTCCATCATACAATATTTCCACCAATGGAAGCATTACATTCTAGGGAAGGAGATAATCATCCATATGGATCACATGCCTCTACAATTCATGTAGACATAAGGAAAATTGTAGAATGATCGCCATCAAAAGTGGTCCACATACTTGCAATATTTTTGCCTCAACATTAAGTATAAGAGAGGGAGTACCAGTCGTGTCACTGACTTTCTCAGTCGACCTCCAGTTGCATCTCCAACAATGGTGCTCGAATCTTATGGGAATGAGAACTCTAGGTGGTCCCAACTCTATGACAATGATCTTGACTTCACTACGACCTACCATATGTTGGGAATGTGCACAATTGTTTCTGACTTCCATATTCAAGATGAACTACTATGCCATATCGGTCTTCTTTTAATTCCTTCAAGCAAGTGTGTGAAGATGATTTGGGAATCCCACTATAGTCGGGTGGTAGGACACTTTGGCGTGGAGAAGACAGTGGCAATATTACATAAATATTTCTGTTGGTCAAAGCTTCGACAAGATGTTAGTAAGTATATCAGATCATGCACTACCTATTCCATTTCCAAGCCATCCATTAAAAAACATGGACTATACACCTCTCTGCCTACTCCCAATGATCCCTAGGAATCCATTTTAATGGACTACATGTCAGGTCTCACCTCCACCAAGATGGCAATGAATGTGTATTCATGATTGTTGATCAATTCTGTAAGATGGCCATTCTCACCACCTGCAAGAAGAGTATCATAACCTAGGCCACTGTCAAGCTCTTCTAACTTGAGTGTGTATGGGTACACTTCAGAATACCACAGACCATCATATCATATCAGGACAACATATTCTTGAGCACATTCTAGTCGAACCTATGGTTTCTATTGGACACCAAGATCATGAAATCACTTCTTTCCACCCTAATATTGATGGAAAAAGAAAGGTCTTTAATAGGATGATCGTGTATATCTTGTGCATGTTCAACCCCAAGAATCCACACAAATGGGATGAGAGCCTTCCTTATGTCCAACATAGCTACAAAAAATTACTCCATAGCTAGACCAACCACAACCCTTTTCAAGTGGGCCTGGGTTTTCAATGATTGGTCCCCATTGATGTAGCACTTCCACTTGCATCCACACAGGGAGAATATTCCCATGCTCAATTTGAGGTTGAAAAATCCATCAAATTAATTGAATGGATTCAACACATCTACCAATAGGTTCATGATATTTTTCAAAAATCCAATACTAAGTACAATTAGCACAATGATCAACATTTGGTTCCCCACATGTTTCAGGTAGGCGATAAGTTTTTGTTTCATTTTCATAAATAACGCCTTACAAGACTCCAGCAACCACTTTACTATGGACCTTACACAATCAACAAGGTTGTGGATGACAACTATTTTGATTCAATTATTTCCCCCTTCCTTAGATTACACCCAGTATTCAATGTGGACCTCCTTCGACCATATTTCCACCACTACCAGACACATCAAAGGTGGCAGAGAAGATGACACCTATAGATATCAACCTTGACTGCATGGAACAAGAAACCATTTATCATATCATGGAGACATAGGTTAAGGGAACCCACCAACATAAGATACAACTCTATCGCATTGTCAAAGCAAGGCAGCTATTGCACCAAGGCAAGTGGCTCACCAAGAATCAAGTTCAACAAAAGTTTCCCCATTTGATGGGGTAACTCAATGCAATGGAGACCATTAATTCCTAAGGGGGAGGAATGATCTAGGTGGACATCGGTGGCTGCCCACCTGTTCCACTAGCTCAACATAAAGTTTCCATTTTGGTAGTTTTTCTATAGTTTTTCAGGTCCCAAAATCCCAGGGTTGTTTTGAGGCCCTAAATGACATTTGTTTGACGTGGAAGTGCCCTATGCATTCCTAATGGAATGTATTGGGATATTTGGAATGTGTAATCCTCATATAGACCTTTCTGACTAGGTATCAAGTTCCCCAAACAAAGATTGTATGAAAAAGTTATGCCTTAGGGAAGTTGATGTATAAACTACCCCCATTGGGGCCCACATACCTTTTGGCGTTTCATCTTCTGAGGTTAGGGTTTTGGAGGTTTAGGGTTTTCTCATTTATTCTTTATGTTAAAAATCCTTGGGAGCCTCATTGTAATCATATTCTTCCCAATGCGTGTAACCGTCACATCTCTTCTTAGAGATAAGCTACCACCATTATAGTGAGTTCATTTCACTTTGTGTTTTCTTTTACAATCTCTGTATATTTCAGCCTTTAGTAGAAATTGAGTATTGATGTATCCCTATGTTTCTATCTTATTTATGTGTTTCATTTCATTCCCTCATAAATCTATATCAATTATTATTTGAGTGAAGGATTAAGTGATCAATTTGAACTTTGTGCTTTATTTTATATGATTAATTTGATCATTAAATTTATCTCAATGGCCTTAATTGATGAGTCCATATTTAATTATTTTGTTCCTTAAACTAATTAATTTAATCTTTAGTTGATTAAATTTATGTCTTAATATGAATACTCAATACTTAAGTGCCTAACATGTTATTTTATTTTATTTTATTTCTATAAGTGCACATCCAACATTTACTACAAGGAGAACACCTTCTTCCATAGTTTTTTATGGAAACCCCCCCCCGGGAAAATTCTTCCCTTAGCTGTTTATAGTGGAGGCAGGTGGCTAGAGGTTTTTGTAGAGGTTTTTTTTTTTTCATTGTGCCTTTATGGAACACACACACCATTTTTCTTCTAAATACTACCACATCGGTGCTTAAATGTTCAAATGCCCCATCACTGTTCATAGAATAGGTAGGTTGCAACATATTTTTGTGGAGGCTTTTTTTATCAGTGCGCCTTTAATTCATATACACGTCGACGCGTTAATGAACAATAAATTCCTTGTGCATCCATGTTCTAGTAGCAATGACATACTTTATAATAAAATTACATGCATCGAATAAATCACATCGGTGTCATTGAAAAACACATATCGATGCATCTAAATGTCTTATGATGCACCACGGTAGGGTAAATAAAAAAAATTACCAAACCAATTTTCATTGTTACAATGCATCACATGATTTCAAACTCTCAATAAAGAACTGGTTCTCACCCTTTTTCGATGCACCTTTATTTAACATATGCCCTGAGGTGCATCTAAAAACTACTACACTGATGCTTAAATGTTATAATGCCCCGTTACTATTCATAGAAGAGATGGGTCGCATGAGGTTTTTGCAGTGGTTTTTTAATCAGTGCACCTTTAAGGAATATAAGCACTGACACGTTAATGAAAAATAATTCCCTAGTGCATCCATTTTCCACTAGGGCCACCATACTTTATAATTAAATTACATGCACCAAATAAATCACACTAGTGTTGTTGAACTGCACACACCGGTGCGCCTAACTATCCAAAGGTGCACCATGGTAGGGTAAATAAAAAAAAAATACGAAACTGATTTTCATTGTTACAATGCATCACATGATTTCAAACTCTCAAGAAAGAACCAATGCTCATCGTTTTTCCACAGACGCCCCATTTCTAGTGCTCTACACCAACTTGGATAGCTCCATTGCTAGATTCCACACATTTCCAAATTTTGGAAATTACCACAAATTTTCATTTCCTCTTTGTTAGCACATAGGATGTATAGGGGTCAAATTTTCTAATCTTATATGTTTGAGTCATAGGGTATTTTTATTTTAGGTTTTTTGAGTCATTCCTTATGTCGATAAATTGTGTTTTGATTGTTTCAAGAGTCAATAAAAATGACCATAGTTCATGTGAGAGTCTTGGTGTCATGATAGTGGTCATCATCATTAAAGAAAAAGGGGAAAGTGTTGGTCACATTTTTGGTTTCAAAATCATCTTTATCAAGTGTTGTGTCTCAAAAGGGTCTAAAAAGGGTTTTCATGTCGTATCTAACCGTTTGGGGGTCAAGTCATATTTCAAGTCAAGCTGCTCCAAACTATCCTGAAAGTTCACAGTAGATCAAGAAAGGTACATTATGTATGAATCACATGCCATTATGCTTTGGAAACGTGTCAATTGGTATCTTATTGTTTTCAGTGCCATTTATTTATCATTTTCTCCAAATCGGTTTCAAGAAATAGGTTTATCATTTTGAACAAAGCACACTGCAAACTGGTTTCAATTATGGCGCTACAAATTTCCTGTAGCAGTTGAAGGAGGATTAAAGGCTTCTAGAAATTGTCAAATTAGATCATGGGAAAACAATTGAACTTCAGATTTACCACATATCTTTTTAATGATAAAATGCATTGTCTAAAGGTTTATCATAATTGGACTCTAGTTGTTGTAATTTTTTTGCATGTTGCAAACTGTTCCATAGCATTTGCGTTGCAAACTGTTACATAGAATTTGCATTGCAAAATTCTTTCACTTGGTCAAATCCTAAAATATTTGTATCGTAATCCTTTTCAGACCTAAGTTTATTCTTTTATACCAATAATATCAATTGCATCCATTTCTTATAGCCATGACCCTATGCACTACATTTCATGTTAGTGCTACAAACTGTATTCATTGAAGGCACTACGAACCATCTGTTTTCTCACTTGATAAAGCCCTCACTGACTGTGTTTTCACTCAGTTATGAGATATCATCTTTTTCAAAATAATTTTCCTATTCCATACTTGTGGATTTGAAAACCTCTTTGGCTGAACCCTAGTCTAATATTCATTCGTTGAAAACTTCATTGTGCACTGCAAATTGAAAAAATCACGCTACGAATCCTTTGTTTTACACAGATTTCCACGAGCATTTTACTGATTAAAGTCTCATATAGTTTAGGATTATTATTCTCTCCTCTCATCTAATAGTTTCAATCTTTTCATTCTTGCACTGTTGTTGAGCATGAATACTTTATTCGGTAAACCCTAAATTGTGAAAAATAAAATCAAAGCCCTAAATTTTCATGTTTTCATCATACATATGGTAATAACTATTATCAAAAGGGAAAAGGGTTTTAAAACAACTATCATGGGAAATCATCAAGGTAAGAAGGTTCACAAAGGGGGAGAAATTTTCAGGGCTGAGCGCCATGACCTGCAACTTATAAATTCTAAACCATTTTTTAAAGAAGCATTTCAAAGAGTGGGCTTCCTGGTTTTTTGTGAGAAAATGAAAAGAGGACATCCCAAGATTGCTAAGAAATTTGCACTCAATTTCAGTGGGACAAAGACTAGGGTGGGTGCATTGGAGTTTGAATTTTCAGAGCAATCTATTTCTACAACCACAAAGATACCTGTTCATGGTGAAAAATGGTTTAAATCCATGTTCTTGAATTCTACATTTTCCAAGGAGTTCCTAAAACCTGAATATCAAGGAGACAACCTATCCAAGGGAGTTCCAAGAATTCATATGATAGAATATTTTGACAAAATGCTCAGAGTTATTCATAGGTATTTCAATTTTGAAGGAAGGCTCAATATGTTCTATCAATACCATATTATATTGTTACTGTACTTTATTGGGAAAGAGTCCATTTACCTACCCTTTTATATGTTTAGGATCATTGGGAATATGTCATATAGAGTCCAAGCTAAATCTAAGCACGTGGATATTAGTGTTTTTCATTCTGGTTTAATCAAAATGCTAGTATTGGAAGGGCTGAAAAATACCAATACTGAGTGGGATGTTTTCCTAGCTGCATCAAGCTTTCAACTAGATGTTTCTCGCACACCATATTCAAAGAGACAAAGACCTACTCCTGCTGAGAAGAATTTGCACTCATATTCAATAAAAAATAGGAAGATGATCAAAAGGGATAAGTCCATTCAGTCTACTAATAATTTAGTTGAAGGTCCTTCACAACATCCTGATGAAGACACTTTTCTTGTGGAAGAGCCTACACCTATGGGGACACCCTATGGTAAAACAAAGAGTCTGAAGGAAAAGAAGCT
>JASDQU010102776.1:310076-343044 GCA_032191745.1 Picea mariana
CTATATTTCCAAAAATTGATGAGAAAGGAAAAATCATATTGGATCCTGAAGCCATCACTGACACAATAATTCACCAGCTAAGGAGTAGATCCATTTCAGAGTATCTCATTAAATGAAGGAAACTACCGGCTGAAGATTCCACTTGGGAAGATGAGTCTTTTATACAGAAGCATCCAGAGTTACTCAAGCATTGTGGACAACACTTGTCTCAAGGGGAGGGGCATGTTAAGCCCTAATATTGGCTCATTACCCCTTAATTAGGGCATATTATATTAGCAATATTATTTTATTTATGTTGGCTTTAGGCCATTAGTTGTAATTATACCTCCTAGTCTCCTATATATACCAAGGAGACATTTTCATTTTGAATCGTCTTGTACTTGAACATTTAAGTGGGGTAAAAGGAGGTTACCCCCTCGAAGAGGCTTATTATTTGAAATTATCTCTTTTTCAAGGCGTTGAGTACTTTTTCTGAGGTTTTTCTATGCTATATTGATATTTGGTTCTTAACACCTTGTGTCATGGTTTTTGGAGAGGGTGCCTCTTTTGCACCCTAGGATTTTGTTGGCAGCTTCAGGGCTGTGAGAGCCGCGTCTGATGCAGTGGGACCATGTGCTGACACGACACAGGGGAGGGTAGGGTGGCCATTACTTCACAACCACTATGGCACTCATGTGGTGTCATATGCCACATGTGATACTACGGTACCCATACGGTGGTATGGACTACCGACACGACCCTGACATGGTGCAACCTCTTGGGGAGGACTGGGATCAGATAGGTACATTTGTGTATTTATGTTTTGTGATTTTGATAGTGTAGCATATGATTATGTATATATGGATGCTAACTCTACCTTTGGTGTTGTGTTGCATATGTGGGGCCTCGAGGTTGTGAGGAAGAGATGGTCAAGGAGCCAGCTCGGTAGGGACCAGTGCAACCATCGCGGGAAGAGATGTAGGTAGGACAGAGGTGCAAGCGATATGATTCTTGTGTTGGACCAACATATGAGATGAGGGCAGGATGAAGGTAGAGAATATATGATGTTGGTGTTGGACCAGCACATGAGTCGCAGGTAGAGGCCAGAGGGGGGATGGCGGACCTTCATCGACAGTTCGAGGAGATTCTACAGGGTGTGTCAGAGGGTATGTGGGCCCACATATAGGATGAGAGGGTCTTGGAGAAGTGTGTGGGTGTGCTGGCGGAGTGGCAGACTTTGATCCATCAAGCAACTCTAGTGGGGGCAATGATGACTAGTCAACTGCCCCTTGGACCTGTAGGACCCCCAACTGGTGGAGCACCTCCAGCTGATAGAGGACTTGGGGGGAGCTCTGGGGGCACCATGAGTGCAGGGTTTTGGATTTTTATAGGCTTGCGAGCCCATTTTGTATAGGGTATTTGATACCCATTTTGTATAGGGTAGGGAGTACCCATTTTGTACCTATAGGGGTGAGGGGACTCACTGGCCTACGAGCGATGTATTTTGTATATTGTAAAAATTTATGACATTTATTGAGGATATATATATATATATATATATACATACATATATATATATATATATATATATATATATATATATATATATATAGACACATATTNATGTTTTGATGAGTTTATGTTTTTGATGATTTGTGATGTATAATCTATATGCTGTGACATATGTATGATGCTTATGTATGTGATTATGTTTTGATGTGATAAATTCCAATCTAAAACTAGGTTAGCCATATTATATGCTATTTGATTACATTGTCTTAGAATGTGTGTAAATGTGATTGAATCAAAGTTGCGAGATAAGAGTCTAACTTGCAGGTATTTGTGAAAGAGGCAAGGATCGTGGACATGATATACATTGTTGAGTTGTAGGATGACCAACTCCGAATCTAATAAAATGCTAAGGTGATGAATGTAGTGGTGACTAGCCTTGGTGAGGAGACCAATGATGGTGTTGTATTCTACTTGGTTGTTGGTGGTTGAGCCCAAACATATGCCACTGGAGTGGAGCAGTACATGTGAGGGGGTATGGAGGACCCAAGTGGCTGAAGAAAGATTATGTGACCAACGACTAGTACCGTTAGTGTAACTGATGTGGTAGGTCAATGGAGGATGCATATATCAATAAAACAGATGGTAATCAGACATGAGGAGTGGTGGAAAAAATAAAGAAGACTAAAAAATCTAGAAATGTGTACAAAGAAAAAGCCTAAGGTAGAATGGCTACGCTCAGGCATAGAAATTCTTTAAGTACAACCCGTTGACAGGTTCTTTGAGAGGATATCCTTCTAAAGAAGCCATGATGTATGCACCTTTAGTGAGGCAGTGGTGGACAATGTAGTGTCCATTCCATAATGACTTGAATTTCCCATGGCTGAGAGTATCATGGGTGATATCGTAGGCTAGGACGAGATCTCCTTCCTTGAATGAACGAAGTTTGACATGTCAGTCGAAGGTGGCTTTGGACCATTTTTATCTACCTCATTATTCTTTAATGAAGACCAATGATCTTCATCAAGAGACTCTAAGGTCATCAAGTGCTACTCAATTGGAGTAGTGTCAGGTAATAGCTTGACGATGGTGCGTAACATGGGAATTTCACACTCGATAGGGAGGGTGGCTTTGATCCCATGGACAAGGTGGAACAATGTAAAATTGATGGTAGTTTTGACTACTGTGTGATAAGCCCATAATGCTGAAAACAACATATGATGCCAGTTGGTCTTATGTTTGTTGACGGTAGATTGTAGCATGGTTTTGAGGACTTTGTTGATAGCCTCGACCTGTCCGTTGGAATGAGGGTAGTATGGGGAAGAAAAATCATGGGAGAGGCCTAACTTTGAGGAGAGTTCTGCGAAGATCTCATTCTCAAAGTGTTTACTGTGATCGGATACTAACTGTAGTGGGACTCTGAAACAGGTAATGACGTGATTGAAGAAAAAACACATTACTGTGTCAGCGGTATTGTTGAAAGTGGGCATGGCTTCGGTCCATTTGGTAAAGTAATCCATTTCCATGACAATGTACTTGTGTCCATTACTATATGGAGGATTTCAATTCATAAATTATATCCCCCATTTACAGAAGGGGCCGACGGTGATGACTGGATGTAGAAGAGCAGGAGGTGCTAGTGCTTTCTTTGCACAAAGCTGGCATTTGTCGCATTGCTTGACATCATGGATGCAGTCATGAAACAACGTGGGCCAGAAGTACCCTGCTCGAATTATTTTTTGGGCGGTGGACATACCCGAGAGGCGGCCACCGCAAGAACCGCTATGGAAATCGTTTAGGACTCTATCCATTTCATCAATGGTAAAACATTGACGAAGAATGGTGTCGACCCCTTGTATGTACAAGACATCACCAATGAGGATTTTTGGCCCCTGGGTATGGAAGTAAGTGAAGAGAAGAGAAGAAAAGACGAAATGCGAGCTACGCGGAAGATATAATGACTGATACTGGGTCGAAGTGAGTAGAAGAGCGAAGTAAGATAAATCAAGTCATTGGATGAGGATATAGAGGATGACAGATAAACAAGAAATATGGATTGTGAATAACTCAGCAAGAGAAAAATCCACTGTTGGATGCTTTGGAGCACTGCATGAGAAGGAGGGAAAGACAGGCTGGCGAAGTCCTGAAAATCCGGGTCAAGTTGGCCTAGGGTTTTAGACACCTAGGGTTTTGGTATCTAGGGTTTTGACACTTAGGTTTTGGCCTAAGGTTGTCGATGAGCTATTGTAATGTATAAATAAAGGTCAATAGGACCTGGGATGGGTTGTTGTCATTGTTGTTGTTATTATTGATCGTTCCAAGTTCGTTAGTGTTACGAGTGATTATTGTAGTGAGAGAGAGAAGCATTGAGGAGTGAGGGAAGTCTGTGTTGTAAGATCTTCAGGTGGGTGTGAAGATCAACCTTGCAACTAGGTGCACAGGGAGGGAAGACAGAGAGAAAGAGAGAAGATCTGCTAGCAAAGAGCTCATATAACAACTGTATGCTTTCATCTTAATATATTATAAAGCACAGTTCTCTGGACGTATCCCTAGGGAGAGGGTGAACCACGTATATCTTGGTGTTGTGTGTGATTGATGTGGTGTTCTCTTCTTTATAGATATACTTCTATTGCATTATTGTGTTAGATCTGACAAATAGTTGTGTGAGCTAGATCTAAGCTGGAAATTGATATCTATATGTTGTATTATTCTTGGATTGGATCCACTTTGTATTCCCTTGGTTGTAGACATCTGTGTCCTGCAACCCCCCATAGATACTTCAGGTGAGACTGCATCTACCTCATAGGTATTTCTGAAAGGGTCAGTAGTTATGTCTTGTTGGTGTGCTCTTGGAGTTGAACCCTGGGTCTACCCTTGTGCCAACAAATGGTTCTGTTGCCGGGACAAGAATCTTCTTGAGGGAATGTCAAGGTGGTTTCCATCAAAGATAGAGATTCAGAAGTGGATAGAAGATCAAGAAAAGGACTTTAATGAAGCCCAGAACAAGAACCCTAATCTCAGTATAGAGGATTGGTTGGGAAGATATATCTTTACTGATATACATGATATTTTCTTTTGAGGAATCCATCAGGAGCTATATGAGTGGCTAGCTAGTTTAGCAGATACCCAGTTTGAGATCAGATATAGAACCCCTATGGTTTGGATGTCGAAGTTGATCAAGAAGATCAAGAGAATTGATATCATCATGTCAAGAGCATTAGATCACTGGTTTTATAGCACCATTGGAGGGTACATCACCATGTTTTTTGTTGACAGAGTAGAATCATATAGCTAAGCCGAGAGGTATTTCTTTAAGGGACCCAGAGGAAAATTTTTACACTTTTTAACATTGAAGATCGAGATTCTGTTTCATGAGAAGAACATATTAAAGGTACAATAGTTGGTCGGATTGGAAAAGGATAATGTTCAAGAACTCGGATAGTGACAATGACACAGAGGTTGGACATACGTGCAGTGGAAGAGTGTTTAGAGAAGTTCCTCTTGCAAACATGTTTAAGAACTATGGGGATGAGGGTTTCTACAGTGGAGAAGTGGCATATCTGACAGATGAAGAGCATTTAGAATCCGCTAGGGCAGAGGAAGGGAACGTTGAAGAACCTCGCCGGGAAGAGCTAGAAACTTTAGGAATTGCATCGATTGTTGAAGTACTAATATCCCTCATGTTGTTTCAACAACATTAAGCAATAAGAGTAATCAGAGTCACCAGAGCACTCAAAGCATTATCACTAGAAGCCCACCACATATTCAGTCAAGAAACCTAGGAAGATCTATAGCATATGAGATGAGGCTACCCACCTTCAGAGGAGATGGATTTGAATATCCTGATCAACACTAGTTTCTATGTGAAGCTGTGTGGAGTATTAAAAATGTCATCAATGAAGCTGTTAAACGAGTTTCGTTTAGTACTACCCTGAGAGATTGCGCGCTGAGCTGGTACATGAAATTTTTCCAAGGAGATGCACCTAAACCGCTAAAATTCATTAAGACTATGCTAATTTTCGAATTCAGGAATCCTAAGTTAGAGTCATAGTGCATTACAGAACTAAACAAAATCAAGCAGAGCATAGTTGAACCTGTGTGGGACTTAGATCAAAGATTTAAGACCTTGACAGGCCATTTGAGTTTTCAGATCCCAAATGAGCAGAACAAGGAGTGGTCCATTGCTTCCCTCTTACCACACATTAGAGTTCCTCTGATGCAACAAAATATTTCTTCACAGGCAGAGGCCCTAGAGATCGTCATGAAGTTAGAATCAACCCCTATCAGAGAATCCATCTCAAGTATGAGTCAAATATTGAGTCAACTAACTAGTTTATCTTTGCAGGTCGAAGATATGAAGAAAGACAAGGGAAAAGATAAAAGAGAAGATATCTGGTGCATTAGATGAAAATAAGAAGGTCATGACAAGGATCACTGTCCCCTATTTCATTAGTATTTGGCATCAGGAGCCCTGAGTCCTTTAAAGCAATTTACCTTACCATGGTGCGAGGTATGTAGAAATAGACATCGCCCTGGTAAATGCTTCTACATGTAAAAATATGTTCATACACCCACAAATATGTATTGCATGTTCTGTAATTCAGTGGGGCATGATGATAGGGATTGTAGGGCCTATAACCTCATGCATGAAAGATCAAGGGATATATACAAAATTTAAGGCAAAGTACAACAAGAAGGAAACACTACATAGTATAATTCTCCAAGAAGAGGAAACTTCAACCCTTGTGGTGGATTCAAAGGAAGAGTACGAAGAGGAGGTATGGGTTGAGGTAGGGGCCAAATCATTTGCTATAACTGCACACAACCAAGACACTTAGTAAGGGATTTTCAGAACCCTTGTACCACAGCTACTGCAGCTCATTCGAACATGTTATCGAAGATTGTCCTATGTTGCTAGCCAAACTTCAAGAAAGACGAGGACCTCAATAGAAGCCGCAAGTGAAACTGATATACGCTGAACCTCGCGGAGAGGACCCTAGAGTCACTATTATCACTAGAGGAGGCATTGTTACAGGAGAAGACAAAGCGACCCAAGGAAAGACTGCAAAAAAATCAGGAGTCAAGAAAGTTGTAGAGAAGACACGAGTTTTCGATGCAAAGAAAGAAAAACAAATATTTGAGGAGGAAAGAGAAGAATTTGATAGAGACCAAGGTTCTTCATTGAAGACATGACTAGAAGTAAGAGAATGTGGAATGCCTCTAGAATTTGATCAGTCTGCTCTTCCAGGAGAAGGAAAAGAGTTAAGCAAGCTAATGGAATTTTTATATACTTGTATTAAGTTGATTAAGGATGAAAGCATTGTACAAGAGCTACAAAATTTAATCAAACAGTACGACCTAGGAAAGATAGATCCCTTGCTGCATAGAAAATTTCACCAAGTCTCTAAAGAGATAAGGAAAAATAAGGAACTACACCTAAATGATCAAATTGGAGAGTATGATATCGACTATGTGGTCCTTGACTTAGGGTCGGAGGTCAATGTCACGACGAAGAAGATCTGGGCACTGATGGGAAAACCTAATTTGATCTATTCCCCTATCAGGCTTACGATGGCTAATTAGCAAGTTGTAATCCCCTTTGGAAGATTGGAACATGTCCCTATGGACATCGATGGAATAAGGATGTTTGCAGACTTTGAGGTGATTGAGATAGTTGATTATAGATTTCCTTACCCTGCATTGTTAGGAATTGATTGGGCTTTCAATAATTCCACTATGGTTGATTTAAAGAAAAGAAGAATGATGTTTGAAGGAGATGGACATAGGGTCATTGCACCTTTGAATCCCGATGAAGGTCATAGATACACATAACCCATCAGAGAAGAAGACCATGCATATGAACTAGAAAACATATACAAATTAACATCCAGACAACAGGATTACATTAATCCTATGGGGGATGGGAACCTAAGCTAGAGAAGTGATAGAGCATGTTCATTAGATTCAGAAGAAGCACCGGAGAACTGGCAAAACAAAATGTATGAAGTATCTACAAGTAGATGTGCTAGATTAACTCGAGAAGTTCGCTGGATTGACACAACAGTAAGTAACTTTCCCACCTTTGATGGTTTAAATCATTCAGAAGCATTCTTGTTGGACTTTGAATAAATTGTACCAGCAAAAAAATTATTGTTGGAAATAGATGAGGCCTTAAAAGAAACCCCAACAAGATGGTGGGTGACACACAAAAAAAACATTATAGACTGGGTACAATGTTGCACTTTGATGACAACACGGCTTTCAGAGCAAGTAGAAGGCTGCGAAGTTAGGTACACAGGTCGAAGTTGTCCGAAGGACCATGTGCGAAGTTGTGAGGAAGCCTGGAGCATAATTCCTCAAGATTAGTGGGTGTACAAATTCATCAACACACTAGAGACAACCCCTATCAACTGGTATCTTCAAGCAGAACTGCGCCTCGTCACTGCGGATTGGGAAGGTATGACCCAGAACTTTGTAACTACCTTTTTGTTTGAAATCCAATATCTTATAGTGGATCAATCATTACAGATTGTAAGAAAAAAAGTATTTGAGGAGGCACCTAGCCTCCCTTTGGAACAAGAAGAGGATGAATGGACTACACCTCTCCAGAAACTGCAAGGCTTTTACAATATCCATGTTGACGAAGATGATGATCCTAGGAAGGTGAACATAGCCAAAACAGAAGGCCAAAGAGACATAGAAGGGCCAGGAATAGATCTACCTTTCATTGGACAACTAATTAAAATAAAAAAGGTCAATATTGGAACAAAGCAAGCACCGAAGCTTGCAAATGTTGGAGATTGTTAGGATGTTTCCACTATTGACAAGATCACAGAGTTACTGCATGAATATCAGGACTTGTTTCGAACCAAGTTCATTGATATGAAGGGAATTAAAGGGCCCATGGGAGAGATGAGGATCCCTTTGAAACCAGATGCAAGGCCAGTTAAACAAAGACCCTACATATTGAACCCTAAATATAAGGAGAAAGTGAAGATTGAACTCGACAAAATGTTGGAGGCGGGAATCATAGAATCTATTGAAGAGTCAGAGTGGATTAGCCCTATGGTGGTGTAGGATAAAAATACCGGAGAGATTAGGATATGTGTAGATATCGAGAAGCTGAATGATGCCTATTTTCATGACCCATTCCCTACACCATTTACTGACGAAGTGTTAGATAATGTAGGAGGACAGGAGGTATATTCTTTTACAGATGGATTTTCAGGATACCATTAGATCCAGATTGCCAAGGAATATCACCATAAGACCACATTTTCAACAGAATGGGGATCCTACCAATATACAGTGATGTCGTTTGGATTGAATAATTCCCCAACCATATTTTCCAGGGTAGTGGTCGAAACGTTCAAGGAATTTTTACATAAATTTATGGAAGCATATTTTGATGATTGGACTGTTTTTAGCTTATTACAAAATCATATTGAATGTTTAAGACTAATGTTGGATAAGTGCCGACAGTGTTATATTGCCTTGAACCTGAATAAGTGCATATTCTTTTCACCCTTTGGAGTGTTGTTAGGTCATATTGTGTGTAAGCATGGACTACTGGTAGACCCATCTAAGATTTCCATAATAGTTGATCTGCCCCCTCCTACTTCAGTCAAAAAACTGCGCACTTCGCTAAGACACACTAGAGACTACATGAAGTTCATTAAAGGCTATGCATAGATCACAACACCCATGGAGAAGATTTTGAAAAAAGACTATCAGTTTCATTGGATAGAAGAATGCCAACAGAGCTTTGACACACTAAAATAGAAAATGGTTACCACGCCTATTCTAGTTTTCCTAGATTGGAGCAAGGAATTTAATGTTTATGTCGATGCATATTCTATTGCATTAGGAGCTATGTTATAAAAACTGGGAGATGGAGACATTGACCACCCATTAGCCTTTGCTATAAGGAAGCTATCAACAACTGAGATTAATTACACCATCACTAAGAGAGAAGGTTTAGCCATGGTGTATGCGCTGCAGAAGTTTCGCCACTACTTGTTGGGAGGACCTAGTTAGAAAGCTAGTGTTGGGGGGGAGAATATGAAAATAGATTCTACTATTTTAGGAATATGATTTTGAGATCATGATTAAGCCAGGAAGAATGAACAAAGGTCCTGACCACTTTTCGAGGTTGGAACATGGAGAAGAGCCTACTAGTTTGAAGGATACATTTATGGATGCATAGTTGTTGTCCATTAGAAATATTGATGATCACTTCATGGAGATAGTCCATTTCTTGTCAACGGGAATGGTACCTAGTGAATATACAATCACCCAGAAGAAAAACCTGGTAGTTTGCATTGCATACTTTTCACTTATAGCTAGACAACTATACAAGATGGGACTTGATGAGATATTGAGGAGGTGTGTTATGGAGGTAGAGCGACCATTGATCCTTGCATAATCCCATGAAGGCATCGCAGGAGGACACTACGCAGGAAAAGAAACTGCGCATAAGGTTCTTAGAGATGGCCTCTGGTGGCCTACCTTACACAAAGATTCTAAGGACTATTACAGAGCCTGTGATGTATGCCAAAGAGTTGGGAAACCATCCAGAAGAGATGAAATTCCTTTAGCACCACAATTCACCCTACAAGAATTTGAGAAATGGGCCATTGACTTCGTGGGACCTATAAACCCACCAGGAAAGTGCATAGGATCCAGATACATAATCATTGTGACAAAGTACTTGACCAGATGGGCCGAAGCAAGAGCAATTAGAGATTGTAGTGCAACTACAGCTATGCGATTCATATTTGATGACATCGTAACAAGGTTTGGATGCTCGAAGATCCTTATGAGTGATCAAGACACCCATTCTATTAATAATACCATTGAAGCCTTGACCGAGGAATTTTCATTCCATCATCAGAAGAGGACACCCTACCAGCCGCAAGAAAATGGGATTGTTGAAGCATTCAATAAGATCTTGGAGAAAATGCTGACGAATATTTGTAGTGTGAACAGGGATGACTGGGATTTAAGAGTACCAGTAGTACTATGGGCCTATAGAACCACTTGCAAGAAGCTAACAATGCAGACCCCCTTTAAGTTGGTTTATGGTCTAGAAGCAGTTGTCCCGATGGAATATTTGGTCCCAAGCTTACGAATCGCAGCCTTTATAGATATGGATGACATTGGCACTTTTCAAGAGAGGCTCACACAGTTGTTCAAACTAGAAGAAGACAGATTTATTGCAGGATTCCATCAGCAGGTACAGAAGGAAAGAGAAAAGGCCTACCATGACAGACATATCAAGAAGAAAGCATTTAAGCAAAGTGATTTGGTACTGATATATGACAACAAATTCATGAAGCATCCGGGAAAGTTAAGAACACATTGGCTGGGGCCATATGAGGTTGTCTATGTCATGGAAGGAGGAGCTGCACAGTTGAAGACCTTGAATGGAGAATGGAAGGAAGGTTTGGTGAATGGGAGCCGGTTGAAACTGTACTATGACAATCGGTTTCCTTGCAACTCTCACTAAAAGAATAAGGAAAAGGATCTAGGTACTAGGTGTAGTTGAAACTGGGTACCAGACATAGGAAAGACAGTCTGCACACAATGGGGAAGGAAAGAGCAGAAAGCATAGGCTTCTCCACCTAGCCTGGAGACAAAGCAAATCAGAAGGGTCAGATCTGAAGTGCCTCAGGATGAGTCACAGGTGAGTGTTGGGGGCCTGTTGGCCCTTGGGTATGGAAGTAAGAGAAGAGAAGAGAAAAAAAAATGGAATGTGAACTATGTAGAAGACACAGTGACTGATATTGGGTCGAAGTGAGAAAAAGAGAAGAAAAAAGGGAGACAAGTAAGAGAAAGAAAGCTGTTGGATGAGGATATTGAGGATGACATATCAACAAGAACGACAGATCATGGACAAATCAACAAGTGGAAAAATCCACCATTGAATGCTTTGGAGCACCGCACGAGAAGGAAGGAAAGACAGGATGGAAAAGCCCTGAAAACGTGGGTCAAGTTGACCTAGGGTTTTAGACACCTAAGGTTTTGGTATCTAGGGTTTTGACACTTAGGTTTTGGCCTAAGGTTGTCGGTGAGCTATTGTAATGTATAAATAAAGGTCAAGAGGACCTAGGATGGGTTTTGTTGTTATTATTGATCGTTCCAAGTTCTTTATTGTTACGAGTGATTATTGTAGTGAGAGAGAGAATCATTGAGGAGTGAGGGAAGCCTGTGTTGTAAGATCTTCAGCTGGGTGCAAAGATCAACCTTGTAGCTGGGTGCACAGGGAGGGAAGACAAAGAGAAAGAGAGAAGATATGCTAGCTAAGAGCACAGATAAGCGTTGGAAAAACATGACCATGGAGCAATAAAATAAAACAAATGCGAAAAAAAAACAGAGAAGATACATAATACAATAGATACACAGATTTATGTGGTTCACCCAGTGTGGGCTATGTCCACCAGATAAATTGCCAGGTCCTTCCTTTATTATTATCCAACAAATGAATGGATATAAACTACAACAAACCCGTTGTAACTTCCTCTTCTTTATCTCACAGTCTTCTATCTCAGAATACATCATTCACTATCCTACATAGCTGCAATACATTTCCCTAATAACAGAGGGTTGCCTTCTAGGGAAAAAAACCCTAACATAATTTCTACCATTAGATCTGTGACCTTATAATGAACGGTCCAGATTTACAATGAAATTACAATATAGATTAACAAGGAAAATTTTCCTTCGGGGGCTTTTCCCCTGGACCCCGCAGAGGGGGTAACCCCCCTCTGCACTCCCCCGTTTGGAAGATTGTACATAATTCTGGGGTGTAAATACTTCATGGGGTATAAACATGGTTGAAAACAAAATACCTCTAAATCAGGAAGATAATCAGGCTCCACAACCAACAATCTCCCACTTGGAGACTGATCTCAACAACTCCACCACTGCTATATATGATGGACTCTGAACCTTCTTGGAATTGGAAAATTTCTCATCTTCATATTCATTCTTGAAGACTAATTGAAACTGAGTAGGAACTCAGTTTCTCCCCGGTTACTCCCTTTGTTAACATATCTGTAGGATTTTGGCTAGTGTGTATCTTTTCCAACTCCAAATGTCCATCTTCCAAGGCAGATCGTATGAAGTGGTACATCAACTATATATGCTTATTATTCGAATGGAAGGTTGAGTTCTTTTCAATATGAATGACACTTTCACTATCACAATACAACTTGTTATTCTCCTTCTTCTTTCCCAATTCCTCTATAAACCTCTGTAACCAAATCATCTCTTTACTAGCCTATGTAGTAGCAACAAACTCTACCTCTGTTATTGAAAGTGCAACAACCTTTTGTAGTTTCAAAATCCAACTTACTGTTGTTCCACCTATAGTAAAAATATACCTTGTGGTGCTCCTCCTGCTGTCTTTATCACCTGCCATATCCGAATTAACATATCCCTGTAGAAACATGTCTGAACCTCCAAAACATAATGCATGAGTAGCAGTACCTCTCAAATACCCGAGAATCCACTTTACTGCCTCCCAATGTTCTTTGTCTGGATTGTTCATGTGCAATATCTGGTCTTGTGCAAACCATTGCATACATCAAGCTGCCAACTGCTGATGAATAAGGGATCCTGGACATGTATTCTATCTCCTCCTGTGTCTTGGGAAACATTTCCTTAGTTAATTTGAAATGGCTGGCCAAAGGTGTACTAACTGGTTTTTCATTTTTCATTCTAAACCTCTCCAACACCTTTTCTATGTACTCACCCTGAGATAATGTCAATTTGCAACTTTTCCTGTCTCTTGTTATTCTCATACCAAAGATTTTCTTTGCAGCACCCAAATCCTTCATCGCAAATGAATTAGCTAATTTCTTCTTGAGCACATTTATATCCTGCATATTAGACCCTGCAACAAACATGTCATCTACATACAATAGAAAGATAATATAGCTTTCATTTTCTAGCCTTTTGAAATAAGCACAGTGATTAGAATGACATCTACTATAACCTTGTTCTGTCATAAACCTGTCAAACTTCAAATACCACTGCCTTGGAGCTTGCTTTAGGCCATACAAGCTCTTCTTCAACCTGCATACAAAATTATCCTTCCCCTTGACCTCATATCCATGTGGTTGCTGCATATAAATCTCTTCCTTCAAATCCCCATGGAGAAGAGATTTATTTTGTGCAAACCCCTTTGCAACAAGTCTAACCTTGTATCACTTTATTCCTCCATCTTCTTCCTTCAACTTATAAACCCATTTATTCTGCAATGCTCTTTTCCTGTAGGCAACTGAACCAAGTCCCAACTATGGTTATTTACCAAGGAATCCATTTCCTCTTTCATGCCTTGCTCCCACTTATTTTTGGTGTCTACCTGCATTGCTTCTTCATAACATTCTAGTTCACCATAATCATTCAACAATAAATAATACAATGAAGGAGAGTATCATTCAGGGGGTATACTTAACCTGGTAAATTTTCTAACAACACTTGCAAGTGTTTGAGGTACTTGTTGCTCCTGTTGTTGTACATTTTGATTTTCTGGTTCCTTTGGAATTTCTTTTTCAGTGATCTCATCAAGCACTATGTATTCTTGTTTTTCTTTTTCCTGTTTCTTTCCCTCCAACTAATATTTGTACATGACCTTCTCATTGAATATGACATCTCTAATCCTAATGATTTGGTTATTTTCATAATCCCATAAGCGTTAACCAAAATCATTAACATCGTATCCAATAAAGGTACAATTCTTGGATTTTGCCTCAAGCTTTGTTGTATTTTTTTAATCAATATGGACAAATGCTTCACAGCCGAAAGTCTTCAAAAAGGAATAGCTTACCTTTTTTTCTATCCATGCCTCCTCTGGAATTCTACAATCCATAGAGCTTGAAGGTCCTCTATTTATTAAGTAAAAAACAATATCTATAACATCTGCCCAGAACTGTAAGGGAAAACCAACATGCAATCTCATACTCCTTGCACACTCCATGATTGTCCTGTTCATCCTTTCTGACACACCATTTTCTTGTGGTGTTCTTGGAAGTGTCTTCTCTCTACAAATCCCATGGTATGAACATTAATCATCAAAATCCTTTCTGCAATATTCACCTCCATTATCTGATCTGAGACAATTCAAACTTTTTCCCGTCTCATTCTCAACCAAAGATTTCCATTTCTTAAAAGTATAAAAAACATCAGCTTTTTTTCGAATGCAATAAACCCAAGTTTTTCTAGTTGCATCATCAATAAAAGTAACATAATAATAAGAGCCACCAAGAGATGATACCTGAGCTGGTCCCCGTACATCTGTATGAACAAGCTCTAACCTTTCATTCTTCTTTTCTTTTCCAACTCTGAGAAATCTAACTCTCTTATGTTTTCCATAAACATAATTCTCACAGAATTCCAAATCAATTTGTTTAAGATATGGAAACAAATTTCTTTTGTGAAGTATCTGCATTCCCTTCTCACTCATGTGTCCTAGCCTATGATTCCAAAATGATGTATCCACTCTTGTAGAAGCTAAAGAGATAGAAGAGTCAATATTACCAATACATAAATACAATGTACCTACCTTCTCTCCTTTTTCTATCACCAATGATACTTTGATGACCTTCCACGTCTTATCTATAAATATGGATATACAACCTTCACTTGCCAACTTCCCTGTTGAAATTAGATTTTTCCTTAAATATGGAACATGTCTTACCTCTTTCAACAACCATTGGTTCCATTGCGTTGCTTTATTTTTACCTTTCCCATTCCAACAATTTTGCATGGTGCATCATCACCCAAATGAACCTGTCCAAACTCACATTGAACATAATCTAGAAAATGTTTCCTATGGGGTGTCGCATGAAATGAAGCCCCTGAATCTACTACCCAAGACTCAGAAATATTATCTACAAAAAAAATCAAAGCATCTTGTAACACATCACCTGTTACATTTGCTTCCTGATTTATCTCCTTTTGTCCATCTCTTTATTTCTTTGGATATCTCCAGTCTTTCTTTAGATTTCCTTTCTTCCCACAATTCCAACACTCTATCTTTCCAAGTCTGGATTTGGATCTTCCCTTCCTATAATTTCTGTGGTTCCCTGGGCCCTTTCCTCTATCCTTTTGTCTTACCCTATTCTCCATTTTCAATGCATTACCTGATGTCTCACCTGTTCTTTTACATCGCATTTCCTCACTAAGGATAACACCAACAAAATCATAAAATTTTAAAGTATTTGAACCAGAGGCAGAGTTACTTATAGCCATGACCAAGCTATTCCAACTTTCTGGAAATGAGCACAAGATTAGAAGAGCCCTGACCTCATCATCAAAGTCCACTTTTACAGAACTTAGTTGATTAGTAACCATATTAAAATCATTTAAATGATCTGCAGCAGACTCACCTTCTGACATCTTCATATTAAATAATCTCTTCATTAGAAATACCTTATTGGACGCCGAGGGTTTTTCATACAATTTAGCTAATGTGTCCATCAAATCCGTCATTGTATTTTCTTTCAAAATATTGAAAGCCACCGACGCTGACAGGCCCAGTCGTATCGTTCCTAGAGCCTTTCTGTCCAGAATCTCCCATTCTTCATCCTTCATGGCCATTGGCTTCTTTGCTACTCCGCCCAATCATAGGAATAGATCCTTATGATATAAATAATCTTCCATCATCATCTTCCATAACTGGTAGTTTTTCCATTAAATTTCTCGACCCTAAACTTTCTGTTTCTGACATTTCTCCCACTCAAACTAGGAACCCTCTTTTCCTATGAGTTACCTTTCGCTCTGATACCAGTTGTTAGAAAAACATGACCGGGGAGCAATAAAATAAAAAAAATGATGAAACAAAACATAGAAGTTACACAATACAATAGAGACACAGATTTATGTGGTTCATCTAGTGTGGGCTATGTCCACCAGAGAAATTTCCAGGTCCTTCCTTTATTATTAACGAGCAAATGAAGGGATACAACCTACAACAAACCCATTGTAACTTCCTCTTCTTTCTCTCATAGTCTCCTATCTCAGAAAACAATATTCGCTATCCTACATAGCCAAAGAACATTTCCCTCATAATAGAGGGTTTCCTTCTAGGGAAAAAAACCCTAACATAATTTCTACCATTAGTTTTGCGACCTTATAATGAACGGTCTAGATTTACAATGGAATTACAATATAAATTTACAAGGTAATTTTTCCTTCGGGGGCCCACTTGCCCCCAGACCCCACAAAGGGGGTAACCCCCCTCTGCACTCGCCCACGTGAAAATGTGTACATACTTATGGGGTGTAAATACTTCATGGGGTATAAACACGTCTGAAAACAAAAGACCTCTGAATCAAGAAGATAATCAGGCTCCACAACCAACAATAAGAACTGTATGATTTCATCTTAATATATTATAAAGCACAGTTCTGTGGACGTATCCCTAGGGAGAGGGTGAACCACGTATATCTTGGTGTTATGTGTGATTGATGTGGTGTTCTTTTATTTATAGATATATTGTTATTGCATTATTTTGTTAGATCCGACAGATAGTTGTGTGAAGTAGATCTAAGTCGGAAATTGATATCTAGATGTTGTATTATTCTTGTATTGGATCCACTTTGTATTCCTTTGGTTGTAGACATTTGTGTCCTGCAACCCCCCATAGCTACTTTGGGTGATATTGCATCTACCTCACAGGTTTTGTCGAAAGGGCTAGTAGGTAGGGCTTGTTGGTGCACTCTTGGAGTTGAACCCTACGTCTGCCCCTATGCCAACAAGGAGGTATCAAGGGGCCTGATGGTGAATGCACCAACGATCATCTCGGGAGAGATGAAACCCAAAATTTTGTGTCTGAAGGTAGACGAGAAGGTCGCCATACCAAGGGTCGTCAGAGGGTATGAAGAAGAGGTTTTCGTCGGGAAAATCCTTATTTACGGGTGAAGCTTTAGCTTATGAGACAAAAGTCGTAATGATTTCGGAGAGGATGAGCTCTTTCTTGATTTTGGGAGTTGAGAACTCTAGGTCCTATTCCTGACGGATGACGATCCATCGGGAAATTTTTCCATTAATTTGTTGTCGACTAAGAAAGTATTGTATGGGGTTGGAATCTTCTACGACTTTGGTAGATCAGAGAAGGATATAGTGTCGTAGAGTTTGGGCTATGAGGACAACTGTGAGGGCATGTTATCATCATGATTGTATTTTAGGGGTGGTACTGAAAGATTTTTACTGATGTAGTAAATGACATGTTCCCTCCCATCATTCCCTAATTGGATGAGGACTCCTTCTACTGAGATGACATAGGCTTACAAGTAGAGGATGTAATCACGATCATAGTATGGAGGACTAATCAAAAGGGCATTGGATAGGGATGCTTTCAAATCATCAAAAGCAGTTTGAGCATATTCTTCCCATCAAAATGGGATATCATGATGCAATAAGCAGAGGAAACCATGTGTGTGAGTGGTGTAATCCGGGACAAAGTGACGTAAAAAGTTAGCTTTTCCTTGTAGGCTCTGCAGTTGGCGTAAATTCCTAGGTGGTGGAATTATTGTGATAGCGTGGAACTTGAGGGGGTCTACCATGATGTCCTTTTGGGAAATAATGAACCCAAGAAGGCATCTGGTGGTGATGCAAAATACACACTTGAGGGGGTTCAAGTAGATATTGTGCTAGCAACATTGTTGAAAAATGATGTGTAAGTCATCTAAATGTTGATTTCACTTCCTGGATCAAGCAGTGAGGTCATTCAAATAAGCGAGGATGATGTGAGAAAGATCATGGAAAACATAAGTCATAGCCCATTGAAACATAGCACCTACGTTCTTGAGTCCAAAAGGCATCACATGATAAGAAAAAGTACCCCACAGGGTAGTGAAAGTGGTTTTATACTGATATGCTAGATGGATTTGGATTTGATTGTAGTCGTAGAACCCATCCATGAAGGACAAAGTCTCATGGATAGCAAAGTCATCGATAACTTGGTCGATGAAAGGGGTTGGAAATTTATCTTTGGGACAAGCATGGTTGAGATCACGAAAGTTGGTGTAGACGTGAATAATGCCTTGTTTTTTGTTAATGGGGATGGAGTTGGAAACCCATGAGGTATACACAATGGGGTAAATGGACCCAACAACATGTAACTTGTCAATTTTGGATTTGATAGCCGCAATTTTGGATGGGTGAAGGGGGCGTTGCTTTTGATGAACTAGGGTGACATCTGGCCATGTGTCGATGTGATGTTCGACTATAGATGGATCGAGGCCAGGCATCTCTGTAAATGACCAAGAAAAAATATCCTGGTATTCCTGAAAGAGATCTTTGTAAGTTGTGAGTTCCTTAGGGGAGCATGCGGCACCAATAGTGATTTCTTGTATGATTTCAGGTTTCATGGAAATGTCAATTTTGACAGTGGGGGAGATATTGGCCATGTTTCCATATTAAAAAACATCTGGGGAAGGAATAGGTTTGTTGAACCAGTCTATATGCCCTGAAGGAATAAAATCCTTGGTTTCGATTGCACATATGGAAGCTTGGCTAGGGAGGTGAAAGGCCTCCTATGAGAGAAAAAGTGCTTGGTGATGGAGTGAATTCCATGGGAAATTGGGGGTAGTGAGTTCCTATAGGATATCTTAATCACAGTGGAAAATGTGAGAATATAGGGGGACCGAGGAGGTGATAAGGTGTAATGTCCCCACTTTGGGACATCATCACAGTCCAGAGATTTATGATGACTGGAGTAGCTAGATGGATGTTATAGCGAGTACAGGGGTATTTGAGAGGCATTGTGGAGTCCATATTTCATTGATCATCATATTCCATCATTATGAGCCATTCCACACAGGTTGGCTTTGGTTTCATTGCATTTCGACGATTTCCATGATTTTGACTATTTTGAGCTATAAGTTAATTGAAATCACTCAAGAGGTCATTTTGGGCACATTACTTGGAGGAACCTCTCAATGTAATAGCTCATTGGAATCGTGAGGAGCAACACTACAGGATGGGATGGCTAGAAGTGACCTTCATTGGCCAGGGAAGCCACAAGGAGAGATAAGGATCTTTTCAGAGGTAAAAAGGTTAATTAATTTATTAAAGTGATTTAATTAATTAATTAAATATTAATAAAATGAAAGTCACTTTGGAGGGACAAGGTGAGCCAAAAAGTATAAAAGGAAGGCAAGGGACTCTACTCATCATTCATGTATGATCTTATTTTGATATCTGGCTTCTAGCTAGTGAGCCCAACATTGGGGGCTTTGAGGGTTTTGACTTAACAAACCCTAGAGGACGATTTGGTGGTGAAAGATTCCACCTACCTTGTCCCAAGATTGGTCTCGGAGATGCAATACGCTCCCACACCATTCTAGGTCTAGATATACTCAGTTGGAATTCTACATCAGTTTCATGTGCAGATAGAGAGAGGGCGCACCAGTTGAGGGTTTCCAGCAAGAGGGGCGCACCATCCATTGAGGGAGGATTCATTCTAGCTGAGGAGGAGAGATTTCGAGAATTCCAGGTATTGGGTTTTCCTTGTAGGTGTCTTGGCATCATTCTTGGTGGTTTTCCAAAGTCTTTCAGTGGAGGATTGATTTGTATTGAGAGTGGGGTGATTTCCCAAGAGGAGGGTGCACCATTATTTCGAGGGTAGCTAGATCTAAGGATCTAGTAGGTATTTTGATGATTTGAGCACTTGGGTATTCATTGTCGTGCCCTGATCTATCATTCTAGTGGATTGGTGGAGTTGTTGGAGGTCTATAGGAGAGAGGATGAATTATTAGGGTTTTAGTCATCTAGTGGGGCACACCATTCCGTGGAGGAGTTCAAATCTACAGGGTTTGAGAGGGATCTTGGAGATTCAGGCACCTGGGTTGTTCTTACCATCACCCGATCTACTATTTGACATCTTTCTTGAGGTGATTGGACATCTTTGGCACTAGGTCCGAATTGTTGAGGAGATTCAGCTATCCAACAGGACATGGCATTGGTCTTCATTTCTTATCCATCCTTTGGAGGCTTATTTTGTATTTTCGGGAGTATTTTGTAGCAGATCTATTATCTATCTTCTTGGCCATCTGTTGAGCATTCCAGATCGGCATCCTCATTATAGCAGGTTTCTCTATTTTATGAATAAAATCCATTTGAGATGTTTTGGCGTGTCTATCATATTGCATATGGTTGAGGTATGTTCCATGGTTGCCTCTTTTTGTTAATTGCTGCAAACATTCATATAAACACATCAGTAAACCCTAAGGCCGAAATCAGGAGGCCATTCAACAAGTAAACACATCTAAACAAGTAGGACAACAAAATGTTTGACAAAATACCTCACTCAGAAAAAGTTTTAAAAAGACACTAAAACCGTGATGATCCTTTCATAATGGCTTGGGATCATTATAGTGGTATTAGAGCTTAGACTCCTGCCAGCTTGAGGGATCTTCCATAAGGAAATATGGGGTCTACATATTTTGTTGGAATAGTTGAGTTGTGAAAGAGAATATCATGCACTTTGTGAGAGACTTGGGCCTCTAATAACACTCCAAAAGTTTATATCCATGAAAAACCCCAGTTGGAGTGAATATGAGGTGACATATTGGACCAACATAGCAGAGGGAAGTAGATCCAGAGCAACTAGATGGAGGGAAGCACAGAGAAATCCCACACCCATTAGGAGCACGCAACTTTGCTAGAGTTGCAAGGTGCCTTGAGAACCATATCATAGGTGTAGGGGTAAGGGTAAGAAGCATATCATTGAGGTACACTATGATAGTGATGATAAGGATTTGGAGAAGTCTAATGATGACATTGACTCTTGCACAGAGGCTAGTGATAGTGACTCTACCTCAGAGGATAGTGATGATGACTCTTACACAAAGGCTATGGATGCTTGCACGATTGAGGAGGATGATGACCCTTGTGTAGTGGATAGGCAGCTGGATGGACAGGATGATAGCACCAGTGTATCAACATACATATCACATACCACTGATGCCTTTATGTCTCAACAAAGTGGTGACACTAGTGAGGAGTCACACATCTGTCACCTGTTCAGACACCCATGATAGCCATACAACATGAGGAGATCAGTGGCACGTCAGGTATGATGAATGAGACTAGTATGAGGGATGCACACCATGGATAGGTAGACCCACAGATCTAGGAGGAGGTACAGGATGTACAGACAGTTGACCCTACACATACGGATCAGCATGAGGAGATCGAGTCACAAATTTTGGAGACTCCATTAGTTGAGAAATTGGTGGAGGATGACAGGTTGATGGAGCACTTACTTCCAGGATCGACCCGGAGTGATGAGGATGCACTCTTTATCCATCGGTATGATCATAGCACATGTCTGGATACATCCATATGGGATCCAAGTGTAGATGATAGTAGCAGGTTGAGTGCACAGGAGGATACAACTACTCATACAGGATACTGTGTGATTCACGGGGAGATAGCATCTAGTGATGGGGTGCAGTGGCATACAGGAGTACCCAGCAGCATAGTAGACAGTGAACAGTTTAGCACATTATCTTATGTAGAGAGTGTTTTTGGGGATTCCAGAGTTGACACTAGCAGGACTGACACTAGCAGTAAGGGGTATGAGGTGGCACCTCGGCATGACTGTGATCAAGGGTCACACCACTTAGCAACACAATTGAGAGTTACAGAGGCCATGATTAGGTCAGCCACTAGACGTATTGATGACATGAATGTAATAATGGAATATTATTGTTGGATAGCATCAGTTGCACAGGGTAGCTCAGATGGAGGATTTTCCATGGATGATTTTCACACTCTCAGGAAGAGAGTGTCTATGATGAGGACCGACTACCATCAGTTATTGGCTGATAGAGATTAACTGTTGAGGGTGGATGAGATGTATCATGAGGCTCTGAGGGAACATGAGTTGGAGATGGTCCGAATCCCTTAGGAGTTAGAGAGCACTCGAGGATTCGTGAGAGGCACAAAGACAACCCTCCAAGAATCAGAGTCTAGATCAGATGGGTCTCTTGAGGAGATTCGTCAAAGATCCACTACATCTGTCTTAGTGGACACTCAGATGTATCAGTTAGTCATGTTGATATAGGATGTTGGTGATCTAGCAGAGGAGCACCAGTTGATGGAGGACACTTCCATTTGTGTTCTGAGGGTAGTTGACCTCCACGTAGAGGTTGATCCAGCAATATGCCCAAGATCTATGATGCAGCATGAGTCTGCAGGAGACGACATGAGTATGCCGAAGCATATGATGATGAGGGATAGTTCACAGAGTCATGCTAAGATGAATGGTGGCATTCAGAGGGGTATAGTGCCTTGCAGAGAGGAGACACACCTAGGGGAGCATGCAAATGTAACTCTTTTGCAGCAACACCTAGTTATGAGAGATCACCTTCACCATATCAGTAGTTGCGTGGGAGATGACAGATGGAGGTTGGTTGACCAGCAGTCGGAGGGGTTACTCTCGGTTGTATTGGATGGTTGGGATTTGGTGATGACCACAAGAGAGCATCTATCATGGATACTAATGGACGAGCTTCTAGTCGAACCCTGGGGATTGACCAAAGCATGTGACACCTCCTAGTCCTACAGTCAACTGTCGATGTTTCTGTTAGCCTATATTCACACATTTATCATTGAAAACATCATGAGGAGGATAGCATATGAGCACAGAGGGCTTCTGACAGTGATCAATCTCACACAAGAGTAGTTAGACGAGGTTGGAAGTGATAAAATTCCAAGTTTTCCATGGGATACAGAAGCTCATTGGGTGAGCTGGATGTTTCACTACATGATGACCCAAGTTGTGCTCGAGAGCCACACACTCCACCAGGGGTCAGTCTGGAGTGGGCCTGCAATGATTTGTCTGATAGAGCGAGGCAAATTTTCACTCTTGATCATCATGATCAGAAGTGGAGATGGGTGGATAGGTACTTCTTCTATAGAGATGCCTTTACAGATACAATTTTTGGATAGCAGGTCTGGTGGTCACAGGTATTTCATCTTGAGGATCCATGAGAGGAAGATATAGTATGTATATAGGGGACAGACAATCATGGTCAGAGTAGTGCAGGGCCAGCATGGTGATCTTTGACAGAGGTTAGTGTGGGACCCAGGGATTGAAAGGTTGAGCATTTCATTGACTGACAGGGGTGAGTGGACCTTTGCAGGGGAAAGTTGTTCTAACTTTTCATTTAGCTCCAGTGTTTAGGGGAGCACAGTGCTTGAGGGTGTCTCATGGAGGTCTTGCAGTACCTCACTCTAGCATCAACATGTTCAGTTGATGGAGGCTGTGTGGATCTTGGTAGATATTTGGAGTATGGAATCATTCCGAGATGAGGCCATGTATCATGTGCAACAGGTTCACAGGGTTGATATCTTTCAGCACTATGCTTCACAAAGTATTGCAGTTTACTTCCTGATATGGGATCCAGGGGTGGAGTGTACTATTGTTCATCTTTCGATGGGTTCTATTATGTAACCCACAAGTGGATATGGGATCCTGGAATTATACTTGAGGGGATTTGGTTATTGCTTGAGGGCAAGCAATTTTCTAGTAGGGAGGACTGTAATGTCCCCACTTTGGGACATCATCACAGTGCATAGATTTATGATGACTAGAGTAGCCATATGGATGTTATAGAAAGTACATGGGTATTTGAGAGGCATTGTGGGGTCTATCTTGCATTGATCATCATATTCCATCATTATGAGCCATTCCACATAGGTTGGCTTTGGTTTCGTTGCATTCCGACGATTTCCACGATTTTGACTATTTTGAGCTATAAGTTAATTGAAATCACTGAAGAGGTCATTTTGGGCACATTACTTCGAGGAACCTCTCAGTTTAATATCTCATTGGAATCAGGAGGAGCAAAACTATAGGATGGGATGGCTAGAAGTGACTTTCAGTGGCCAGGGAAGCCACAAGGAGAGATAAGGAGCTTTTCAGAGGTAAAAAGGTTAATTAATTAATTAATTAAAGTGATTTAATTAATTAATTAAATATTAATAAAATGAAAGTCACTTTGGAGGGACAAGGTGAGCCAAAAAGTATAAAAGGAAGGCAAGGTCCTCTACTCATCATTCATGTATGATCTTATTTTGATATCTGGCTTCTAGCTAGTGAGCCCAACATTGGGGGTTTTGAGGGTTTTGACTTAACAAACCATAGAGGATGATTCGGTGGTGAAAGATTCCACCTACCTTGTCCCAAGCTTGGTCTCAGAGATGCAATATGCTCCCACACCATTCTAGCTCCAGATCTACTCAGTTGCAGGGGAATTCTACATCAGTTTCATGTGTAGATAGAGAGAGGGTGTACTAGTTGAGGTTTCCAGGGAGAGGGGTGCACCATCCATTGAGGGAGGATTCATTCTAGCTGAGGAGGAGATATTTCGGGAATTCTAGGTATTGGGTTTTCCTTGCAGGTGTCTTGGCATCATTCTTGGTGGTTTTCTGGAGTCTTTCAGTGTAGGATTGATTTGTATTGATAGTGGGGCGATTTCCCAAGAGGAGGGCACACCATTATTTGGAGGGTAGCTAGATCTAAGGATCTAGTAGGTATTTTGATGATTTGAGCACTTGGGTATTCATTGTCGTGCCCCGATATATCATTCTAGTGGATTGGTGGAGATGTTGGAGGTCTCTAGGAGAGAGGCTGAATTATTAGAGTTTCAGTCATCGAGTGGGGCACACCATTCTGTGGAGGAGTTCAGATCTACAGGGTTTGAGAGGGATCTTGGAGATTCAGGCACCTGGGTTGTTCTTACCATCACCCGATCTACTATTTGACATCTTTCTTGAGGTGATTGGACATGTTTGGCACCAGGGCCGAATTGTTGACGAGATTCAATTATCCAGCAGGATGTGGCATTTGTCTTCATTTCTTATCTAGCCTTTGAAGGCTTATTTTGTATTGTCGGGAGCATTTTGTAGTACCTCTATTTTCTATCTTCTTGGCCATCTATTGAGCATTCCAGATCGGCATCTTCATTGTAGCAGGTTTCTCTATTTTATGAATAAAATCTATTTGAGATGTTTTTGCATGTCTATCATATTGCATATGGTTGAGGTATGTTCCATGGTTGTCTCTTCTTGTTAATTGTTGCAAACATTCATATAAACACATCAGTAAACCCTAAGGCCAAAATCAAGAGGCCATTCATCAAGTAAGCACATCTGAACAAGTAGGACAACAAAGTGATTGACAAAACACCTCACTCAGAATTGTTTTTAAAAAGACACCAAAACTGTTGGTATCCTTGCATAATGGCTTGGGATCATTACAGTGGTATCAGAGCTTAGACTCCTGCCAGCCTAAGGGATCTTCCATAAGGAAATATGGGGTCTACATATTTTGTTGGAATAGTTGTGAGTTGTGAAAGAGAATATCATGCACTTTGTGAGAAACTTGGGCCTCTAATAACTCTCCCAAAGTTTATATCCATGAAAAACCCTAGTTGGAGTGAAGATGAGGTGACATATTGGACCAGCATAGCAGAGAGAAGCAGATCTAGAGTAGCTAGATGGAGGGAAGAACAGAGAAAACCCACACCCATTAGGAGCATGCAACTTTGCTACAGTTGCAAGGTGCCTTGGGAACCAGATCATAGGTGTAGGAGTAAGGGTAAGAAGCATATCATTGAGGTACACTATGATAGTGATGATGATAATTTGGAGCAGTTTGATGATGACAGTGACTCTTGCATAGAGGCTAGTGATATTGACTCTACCTCGGAGGATAGCGATGATGACTCTTGCACAGAGGCTATGGATGCTTGCAAACTTGAGGAGGAGGATGACCCTTGTGTAGTGGATAGGCAGCTGGATGGATAGGATGATAACACCAGTGTATCAGCAGACATATCACATACCATTGATGTATTTACGTCTCAACAGATTGGTGACACTAGTGAGGAGTCACACATGTTAGCACCTAGAGATGATGAGCTTCCTATAGGGGCCGTGACACATCTGTCACCTATTCAAACACCCATGATAGCCACGTCACATGAGGAGATCAGTGGAATATTAGGTATGATGGATGATCCTAGTGTGAGGGATGCACACCATGGACAGGTAGACCCACATATCCAAGAGGAGGTACATGACGTACATATAGTTGACCCTACACATACGGATCAGCATGAGGAGATTGAGTCACAGATTTTGGAGACTCCATTAGTTGAGAAAGTGGCGGAGGCTAACAGGTTGATGGAAGACCTACTTCCAGGATTGACCTGTAGTGATGAGGATGCACTCTTTAGCTGTCAGGATGATCATAGCATGTTTCTTGATACATCCGTATGGGATCCAGGTGCAGATGATAGTAGCAGGTTGAGTGCACAAGAGGATATAGTTTCTCATACAGGATACAGTGTGATTCAGGGGGAAATAGCATCTAGTGATGGGGTGCAGTGTCATACAGGAGTACCCAACAGCACAGTAGACAGTGGATAGTTTATCACATTATCTTATGCAGAGAGTGTTTTTGGGGATTCCAGAGTTGACACTAGCAGTGAGGGGCATGATGTGGCACCTCAGCATGACTGTGATCAGGGGTCACACCACTCAGCAGCATAGTTGAGAGTTATTGAGGCTATGATCAGGGCAGACACTAGACGTATTGATAACATGCATGCAGGGATGGTAGATTACTATTGGATAGCATCAGTGGCATGGGGTAGCTCAGATGGAGGATTTTCCATGGATGACTTTCACACTCTTAGGAAGAGAGTGTCTATGATGAGGACCGACTACCATCAGTTATTGGCTGACAGAGATTACCTGTTGAGGGTGGCTGAGATGTATCATGAGGCTTTGAGGGAACAGGAGTTGGAGAGCACTCGAGGATTCTTCAGAGGCACACAGACAACCCTCCAAGAATCAGAGTCTAGATCAAATGGGTCTCTTGAGGAGATTTGTTAGAGATCCACTTCATCTGTCTTAGTGGACACTCAGATTTATTAGTCGGTCACGTTGATAGAGGATGTTGGTGATGAGGGATAGTTCACAGAGTCATGCTGAGATGTATGGTGGAATTCAGAGGGATATAGTGCCTTGCAGGGGGGAGACACACCTAGGGGAGCATGGAGATGTCACTCTTTTGCAGCATCACCTAGTTATCAGAGATCACCTTCACCATATCAGTAGTTGCATGGGAGATGAGATATGGAGGTTGGTTGACCAGAAGTCAGAGGGGTTACTTGCGGTTTTATTGGATGGTTGGGATTTAGTGATGACCACAAGAGAGAATATATCATGGATACTGATGGACGAGCTTCTGGTTGAATCATGGGGATTGACCAAAGCATGTGACACCTCCCAGTCCTACAGTCAACTATCGATGTTTCTGTTAGCCTGTCCTGAAACATTTATCATTGACAACAACATGAGGAGGAGAGTAGATGAGCAAAGAGGGCTTCTGACAGTGATCAGTCTCACACAGGAGCATTTAGACGAGGTTGGAAGTGATAAACTTCCAAGTTTTCCATGGGATCTGGGAGCTCATTGGGTGAGCCATATGTTTCACTACATGATGACCCAGGTTGTGCTCAAGAGCCACACACTCTACTAGGGGTCGGTCTGGAGTGGGCCTGCAGGGATTTGTTCGATAGAGCGAGCCAACTTTTCACTTTTGATCATCATGATCAGACATGGATATGGGTGGATAGGGACTTCTTCTACAGAGATGCCTTTACAGATACAATTTCTGGATAGCAGGTCTGGTGGTCACAGGTATTTCAACTTGAGGATCCAGGAGAGGAGGATCAAGTATGTATGCAGGGGATAGATAGTCATGGTCAGAGTAGTGCAAGAACAACATAGTGATCTTCGACAGAGGTTAGAATGGGACCCAGGGATTGCAGGGTTGAGCATTTCACTGACTGACAGGGGCAAGTGGACCTTTGTAGGGGAAAGTTGTTCTGACTTTCCATTTAGCTTTAGTGTTGAGGGGAGAACAGTGCTTGAGGGTGTCTCATAGATGTCTTGTAGTACCTCACTCTGGCATCAACATGTTCAGTTTATGGAGGCCATGTGGATCTTGGTAGAGATTTGGAGGATGGACTCATTTCGAGATGAGGCCATGTATCATGTGCAGAAGGTTCATAGGGTTGATATCTTTCAGGACAATGCTTCACAGAGTATTCCAGTTCACTTCCTGATATGGGATCCAGGGGGTGGAGTGTACTATTGTTCATCTTTTGATGGGTTATATTATGTAACCCACAGGTGGATATGGGATACTAGCATTACACTTGAGGGGATTTGGTTATTTCTTGAGGACAAGCAATTTTCTAGCAGGGAGGACTGTAATGTCCCCACTTTGGGACATCATCAAAGTGAAGAGATTTATGATGACCAGAGTATCCAGATGGATATTATAATGAGTACAGGGGTATTTGAGAGGCATTGTGGGGTCCATCTTGCATTGATCATCATATTCCATCATTATGAGCATTCGACAATTTCCACGATTTTGACTATTTTGAGCTATAAGTTAATTGAAATCACTCAAGAGGTCATTTTGGGCACATTACTTGGAGGAACCTCTCAGTGTAATAGCTCATTGGAATTAGGAGGAGAAACACTACAGGATGGGATGGCTAGAAGTGACTTTCAATGGCCAGGGAAGCCACAAGGAGAGATAAGGAGCTTTTCAGAGGTAAAAAGGTTAATTAATTAATTAAAGTGATTTAATTAATTAATTAAATATTAATAAAATGAAAGTCACTTTGGAGGGACAAGGTGAGCCAAAAAGTATAAAAGGAAGGCAAGGTCCTCTACTCATCATTCATGTATGATCTTATTTTGATATCTGGCTTCTAGCTAGTGAGCCCAACATTGGGGGTTTTGAGGGTTTTGACTTAACAAACCCTAGAGGACAATTCGATGGTGAAAGATTCCACCTACCTTGTCCCAAGCTTGGTCTTGGAGATGCAATATTCTCCCACACCATTCTAGTTCCATATCTACTCAGTTGCAGGGGAATTCTACATCAATTTCATGTGCAGATAGAGAGAGGGTGCACCAGTTGAGGGTTTCCAGCAAGAGGGGCGTGCCATCCATTGAGGCAAGAGGAGAGATTTCGGGAATTCCAAGTATTGGTTTTTCCATGTAGGTGTCTTGGCATCATTCTTGGTGGTTTTCTGTAGTCTTTCAGTGGAGGATTGATTTGTATTGAGAGTGGGGCAATTTCCCAATAGGAGGGCGCACCATTATTTGGAGGGTAGTTAGATCTAAGGATCTAGCAGGTATTTTGATGATTTGAGCACTTGGGTATTCATTGTCGTGCCCTGATCTATGATTCTAGTGGATTTGTGGAGTTGTTTGAGGTCTCTAGGAGAGAGGCCGAATTATTAGGGTTTTAGTCATCTAGTGGGGCGCACCATTCCATGGAGGAGTTCAGATCTATAAGGTTTGAGAGGGATATTGGAGATTCGAGCACCTGGGTTGTTCTTACCATCACTCGATCTACTGTTTGGCATATTTATTGAGGTGATTGGACATCTTTGGCACCAGGGCCGAATTGTTGAGGAGTTTCAACTATCCAGCAGGACGTGGCATTGCTCTTCATTTCTTATCCAGCCTTTGGAGGCTTATTTTGTATTGTCGGGAGAATTTTGTAGTAGCTCTATTGTCTATCTTCTTGGCCATCTATTAAGCATTTTAGATCAGCATCTTCATTGTAGCAGGTTTCTCTATTTTATGAATAAAATCTATTTGAGATGTTTTGGTGTGTCTATCATATTGCATATGGTTGAGGTATGTTCCATGGTTGTCTCTTCTTGTTAATTGCTACAAACATTCATATAAACACATCAGTAAACCCTAAGGCCAAAATCAAGAGGCCATTCAACAAGTAAACACATCTAAACAAGTAGGACAACAAAGTGTTTGAAAAAATACCTCACTCAAAAAAAGTTTTAAAAAGATGCCAAAACCATGACGATCCTTGCATAATGGCTTGGGATCATTACATAAGGGGGATTGTCAAAGTGGGATTGTCCTCAAGTGGTGAATATGTAGAGGGAATATCACATACAGGGTGCGATGGTGTGCTTAACATAAACCAAATGTCTAGACAATGTGGGTGATAGAATGTGGTAGGGGGAAATATTTCCTGTGGGAAATGTACCGGATAATTGGGATGATTCGGGGGAATATCCTCAGATAGTTGATATGTGAACTCAGGTTTAGGGGAGGTGATATTGACAGTATCTAGGGAGTGCAGTACCAGTGGTGAGGTGGTCGGATGTGGTTGTACAGGCATTAAATGACAACCTTAGTATCTAACAATCAAAGGACATCGATATGTAAAGTGCGAAAGTAAGTCACAGAGAGTGCAAGGGAATCTCATCCATTTGGGGTCTGAGATAGAGACATAACGAATGTCAGTGACACAAGCAGCAGAAAGGGGTGGCAGAGAGGGCTCTTGCTGAAAGGTTTTGCGTACTGCAGCTAGCGTCTGGCGAAACTGAGGTAGAGTTGGGCAATGATGAGTGTAGTGGTCATATTATGAACAAATGGAACAAGCAAATTTGGTTCATAACCCTTTAATGCCTCCAGTGGTGGACACAGTAGTAGCAATAGATGTGCTTGGTGAAGTGACGAGAGATGTGGTTGCTTGAGGGAGTTGGATCAGATTGTGTAACTTAGGAAGAGTAGGACATCTATTAGTGGGGTGTCTCTCTCTTTCGGATAGTGCGCAAGGAGGTTGAACTCAGGGAGGAAGTGGAACTATGGGCTCCTTCTTATTTTGTCTACCCCCAATAGTGGTAGTGGTGCTAGTAGTTGGGGGTGAGGGTGGTGTGGCTAGAGCCTTGTTGGCACAAGGTCAGACCCAGGGTTCAACTCTAACAGTGCACCAACAAGCCCTTACTACTGGCCCTTTCGGCAACACCTACGAAGAAGATGAAGTCTCACTCAAAGTAGTGATAGGGGGTTGCAGGACACGAGTGTCTACAAACAGAGGAAATGCAAAGTGGATCTAGGGAAAATCACACACATAGATCTAGCTATTCTTTACAGACTTAATCCTACTTCACACCGTATATCTCAGATCTAACAAAACAACACTATAATAGCATATCAAATGACAGAGATAATCAACAAAAATCACACATAACACCAAGATATACATGGTTCACCCTCTCTCTAGGGATATGTCCATAGAACTGTGATTTATAATACATTAGATGAAATCATACAATTCTACATGCACTCTTACCTTGCAAATATCTCTTTCTTTCTCTTCTTCTCTCCCCTCCCTACACACCCATCTGTAGGGTTGATCTTCGTGCCCAGCTGAAGATCTTACAAAACAGACTTCCCTCTCTCTACAATAATAAAAATCACTCCTCATAACATAATCAAACCCATCCCAGGTCCTCTTGACCTTTATTTATATATTACATTAACTCTCGGATAACCTTAGGCCAAAACCTAGGTGTCAAAACCCTAAATGCAAAAACCCTAAGTGTCTAAAACCCTAGGTCAACTTGACCCGTGTTTTCAGGGCTTCACCAACCTATCTTTCCTTCTTTCCTGTGAGGTGCTCCAAAGCATCCATTGGTGTCTTTTTGTGCTTGTTGAGCTTTCCATGATCCATCTTCTTTAATGATCTATCTTCCTCGATTTCCCTATCCAACGAATTGATTTCTTTTACTTTTCTCCTTCTTTTCTGCTCTTTTTGCCACTTCAACCCAATCTCAGTCAACTTGTCTTCCACGCATTTTGCACTTCACATTTCTTTCCTTAATCTTCACAACCTTCCATAACCAAGGGAAAACAAGCCCTCAACACTCACATGTGACTCGTTCCAAGGCAATTCATGTATAAACCTTCTATTTTTCATCTTCAGACTACGTAGGGAAGCATGTGCTTTCTTCTCTATCCCTCCCTTCCTTGTGCAGACTATATTTTCTGTGTCTGGTTCCCAGTTCCAACTGCACCTGGTACCTAGAACCTTCTCCTTCTGCATTTACTAAGATCTATGAGGAAGCTGGTTGTCATAATACAATTTAAGTTGACTTCCATTTACCAAACCTTCCTTCCATTCTCCATTCAAAGTCTTCAACTGTGCAAGTCCTCCTTCTGTAACATAAGTGTTGGGCCGACATATTTCCGGGACAACATATTTCCGGGACGACATATAACCGGGACGACATATTTCTGGGACCACATGATATTAGGTAGTTTTTCGGCACATGGTTTTTTGCCGTTGGTTTTCTATTTTCGGTTAAGGAATTAGGGTTTTGGACTAATCCAGGTCATTGGGTTAGGGTTTTGGATGCCATTGTCTCCTATATGTATATTTTATTGTAAACAATGTAACACAATGTGTATGAATATAATATATGTTGGTTTTCCCGGTTTGGGTTTCCAGGTGAAAAATCTCTGTGTAATGTTTGTGTTTGCCATTGTATCTTTTCTGTTCTTTTTTTAATATCAGTTTGCAGTAGATATTGTACAAGGTTATAATTTA
>JASDQU010102776.1:345895-360770 GCA_032191745.1 Picea mariana
GGGCGCGTAGGGGGGGTGCAGGCGGGCGGATCCCCCCGCGCTGGGGTTCGGGGGCAATGCCCCCGAAATTTTTTTTTTTTTGGGCCAACATATTTCCGCCGGGCCAACATATTTCCGGGACGACATATTTTCGGGACGACATATTACCGGGACGACATATTTCCGGGACCACATGATATTAGGTGGTTTTTCGGCACATGGTTTTTTGTCGATGGTTTTCTATTTCCGGTTAAGGAATTAGGGTTTTGGACTAATCCAGGTCATTGGTTTAGGGTTTTGGATGCCGTTGGCTCCTATATGTATATTGTATTGTAAACAATGTAACACAATGTGTATGAATATAATATATGCTGGTTTTCCCGGTTTGGGTTTCCAGGTGAAAAATCTATGTGTAATGTTTGTGTTTGCCATTGTATCTTTTCTGTTCTTTTCTGAATATTAGTTTGCAGTAGATATTGTACAAGGTTAGAATTTACAATAAGCAACCTCATATGGCCCAATCCAATACCATATATCCTTGCTTAAAGGTTTTCTTCTTGATGTTCCTATCATGGTAGGCCTTTTCTCATTCCTTCTGTACCTGCTGATGGAATCCTGCAATAAATTGGTCTTCTTCTAATTCTACCAACTACACAAGCCTCTCTTGAAAAGCGCCAATGTCATCCATATCTGTGACTGTTGTGATCCTTAAGCTAGGAACTAAGTATTCCATAGGGACAACTTATTATAGACCATAAACCAACTTAAAGGGAGTCTACATTGTCATCTTCTTGCAAGTAGTTCTATAGGCCCATAGCACTGATGGTACTCTCAAATTCCAACCATCCCTGTTCACACTGCAAATCTTCGTCAGTACTGTCTCCAAAATACTTTTTAAATCTTTGACCATCCCATTCACTTGTGGATGGTAGGGAGTACTCTTCTAATGGTGAACTACAAATTCTTGAGTCAAAGCTTCAATGGTCTTATTAATAAAGTGTGTACCTTGATCATTCATAAGGGTCTTCGGGAATCCAAACCTAGTTATGATATCATCAAATATAAATTGTGCAGTTGTAGTTGCACTACAATCCTTAAATTCTCTTGCTTCTGCACATCTTGTCAAATACTCTGTCGTAGTGATGATGTATCTAGCTCCTGTGTGCTTCCCTGGTGGGTTTATAGGTCCCACGAAATCAATGGCCCATTTCTCAAATGCTTGCAAGGTTAGCTGAGGTGCTAAGGGCATATCATCTCTTCTGGAAGGTTTCCCAACTCTTTGGCATACATTGCAGGTTTTATAGTATTCCTTAGCATCCTTGTGTAAAGTAAGCCACCATAGGCCAGCTCTAAGAATCTTCTGCGTTGTTGCTTTCCCTACGTAGTGTCCTCCTATGATGCCTTCATCTGCTTCTTCCAGAATCAGTAGCCTCTCTCCCTCCATAAAACATCTCCTCAAGATCTCATCAGGTCCCATCTTATATAGATGTCTGGATATAAGTGAAAAATATGTGGTGCGAACTACTAGTTGTTTATTCTGGATGATTGTATATTCACTAGGTTCCATTCCTGTTGGCAGGAACTGGACTATCTTGGTGAAGTGATCATCAACCCTTCTGATGGCCAACAACTATGCATTTGGTAGTGTATCCTCCAAACTAGTAGGTTCCTCTCCCTGCTCCAACCTAGACAAATGATCAGGTTCCTTGTTCATTCTTCCTGGATTGACCATAATCTCAAAATCATATTCCTGGAATAATAGTAACCATCTGCATATCCTTCCTTGCAACAATGGCTTGTTGACTAAGTATTTCAATGTAGATTGATCAATGAACATCTTAAAATGTCCTCTCAACAAGTAGTGGTGAAACTTATGCAACACATACACCATGGCTAAACCTTCTCTCTCAGTGGTGGTGTAATTTATCTCAACTGTTGAGAGCTTCCTTCTAGAAAAGGCTAATGGATGGTCAATATCTCCTACTCCTAGTTGTGCTAACACTGCTCCTAGTGAAATAGATGAAGCATCAACATGCACATGAAATTCCTTACTCCAATCTAGAAAAACCAGAATAGGCACAATAACCATTTTATGTTTCAATGTGTCGAAGATCTATTTACATTCTTTTGTCAATTGAAACTGATAATCTTTCTTCTAAATATTCTCCATGGGTGTTGTAAATTGTTACATATCCCTTAATTAACTTCCTATAGTATCCAGTATGTACCAGCATAGTGTGCAGTTGTTTGACTGAGGTAGGGGGGGGGTAGATTAACAATAATGGAAATCTTGGATGGGTCTACCAGCAACCTCTACTTACACATAATATGGCCCAACAACACTCTAAAAGGTGAAAAGAAGATGCACTTCTTCATATTCAAGGCAATCTGACATTACCTGCACTTATCCAACATTAGTCTTAAACATTCAATATGATTCTCCAATAGGATAAAAACAGTCCAATCATCAAAATATGCTTCCAAAAATTTATGTAAAAACTCCTTGAATGCTTCGACCACCACCCTAGAAAATATGGTTGGTGCATTCTTCAATCCAAAAGGCATCACTTTGTATTGGTAGGATCCCCATTCTGTTGCAAATGTGGTCTTATGGTGATATTCCTTGGTAATCGTGATCTGGTGATAACCTAAAAATCCATCTGTGAAGGAGTAGACTTCGTTTCCTCCCACATTGTCTAACACTTCGTCAGTAAATGGTGTAGGGAATGGGTCATGTAAACAGACATCATTCAACTTCCTGAGATATACACAGATCCTGATCTCTCCTATTTTCTTATCTTTTACCACCATAGGGCTAATTCATTCTAACTCTTCCATAGGTTCTATGATTCCTGCTTCCATCATTCTATTTAGTTCAATATTAACTTTCTCCTTATATTTAGGATTCAATCTATAGGGTCTCTACTTAATTGGCCTTGCATTTGTTTTCAAGGGGATCTTCATCTCTCCCATGGGCCCTTTAATGCCACTCATATCAGTGAAATTGGTTGGGAACAAGTCCTAATATTCATGTAGTATTTCTATGATCTTATCAATGGTGGCATCATCCTAGTAATCTCCAACATTAGCAAGCTTAGGTGATTGCTCTATTCCAATATTAACTTTCTTGATCTTGATCGGTTTTCCAATGAAAGGTAGTTCGCCTCCTAGTCCTTCTACGTCTCTCTATCCTTCCGTTTCGGTGATGTTCACATTCCTAGGATCATCGTATTCATTGGCATTGATATTGTAACATCCTCGCAGTTTCTAAAGAGGTGTAGTCGATTCATCCTCTTCTTGCTCAATATGGAAGTTAGGTGCCTCCTCAAATATGTTATCTCTGACAACCTATAAGGATTGATCTACCATAGGGTACTGAGTTTCAAATAAGAATGTAGCTACAAAATTCTGGGTCATACCTTGCCAATCTACAGTGGTGAGGCGTAGTTCTGCTTGAAGATACCAGTTGATGGGCATTGTGTCCAATGTGTTTATGAATTTATGCACCCATTGATCCCGAGGGATTCTTCTCCAGGCTTCCTCACAACTTCACACATGGTCTTTCAGACAGCTTTGACCTGTGTATCAAACTTCGCATCCTTCTACTTTTTTTGAGAAACGCACTATCATCAAAGTGCAACATTGCACCTAGTGAATGATGTTCTTCTTATGCTCTCCCCACCATCTGGCTGGAGTTGATTTCAAGGCCTCATCCAGTGCCAACAATCTCTATTTTACTGGTACAACTTCTTCAAATTACAACTTCTTCAAATTCCAACAAGAAATTTTCTAAATGATTTAAACCATCAAATGTGGGCAAGTTACTTACTTTTGTGCCAATCCAACGAACTTCACTGGTCAATCTGGCACATATCTATCCAGAGACCTCATACATTTTGTTCTGACAATTCTCCAGTGCTTCTTCTGAGTCTGATGAGCATGCGCTGTAACTTCGCCAACTTAAATTCCCATCTGTTGTAGGGTTAATGTAATCCTGTTGTCTCTCTGTCAATTTATATATATTCTCTAGATCATATGCGCGGTCTTCTTCTCTGATGGGTTCTGTGTATCTCTGACCTTCATCAGGATCCAAAGGTGCAATGACCCTAATGCCATCACCTTCAAATTCCATTCTTCTTTTCTTTAAGTCAACAATAGTGGAGTTGTTGAAAGCCCAATCAATTCCTAACAGTGTAGGCTAAGGACAACTATCGTCAACTATCTCAATAACCTCAAAGTCCACAATTTTTCTTACCCCATCGATGTCCATAGGGACATGCTCCAGTCTTCCAAAGGGGCTTACTGCCTACTGATTATCCATCCTAAGCCTGATAGGGGAATAGATCAACTTAGGTTTTCCCATTAGTTCCCAGGTCTGCTTTGTCATAACATTGACTTCTAACCCTAAGTCGAGGACCACATAATCTATATCATAATATCCAATTTGAGCATTAAGGTGTAGTTCCTTATTTTTCCTTCTCTTTCTGGATAGTTGATGTACTTATTTATTCAACAAAGGATCTACCCTTCCTATCTCATATTGTCCGATCAAATTTTGTAGTTCTTGTATGGATTTTTCATCCTTAATCAAATTAATGCAAGTATTGATTACCTCTTTTCCTTCTCTAGGTGAGGCAGAATGGTAAAATTCTAGAGGAATTCCACATTCTCTCACTTCTAGTTGTGCCTATGATGAAGAAGCCTGATATCCTCCAAATTCTCTTCTTGCCTCTTCAAATATCTACTTTTCTTTCCTCGGATCGAACTCTTGTGTCTTCTCTGTAGCTCTTCTAACTCCTGATTCTTCTGTAGTCTTCACTGGGGTCACTCTGTCTTCTCCGATAAAAATGCCTCCTATAGTGATAACAACAACTCTAGGATCCACTCTACAAGGTTCTGCTGAGATTAGTTTTACTTGTTGGTTCCCTCCTCGTCTCTCCTGAATTTTGGCTAACAACGCATGACAATCTTGTATGACATGTTCAAATGAGTTGCAGTAACTACAAGTGGTACAACAGTTCTGACAGTCCCTTTCCAAGTGTCCTGGTTGTGCATAGTTATAAAAAATGATCTAACCTCGACCTCGGCCCATTCCTCCTCCTCATTCTCTTCCTCTGAATCCACCATGAAGGTTGAATTTTCCTCTTCCTAGGGAATTAAACTGTGTAGAATTTTCTTCCTGTTGTACTTTGCCTTGAATTATATATGTGTCTCTTGATATTTTATGCAAGAGGTCATAAGCCCTACAATATTTCTCATCATGCCCCACAGATTTACAGAATGTGTAGTAAAGGTTGGTAGGTGTCTAGACATATTTTTTCATGTAATAACATTCACCATGGTGATGTCTATTTCTACATACCTCACACCAAGGTAGAGTAACCTGCTTCAAAGGGCTTGGAGCTCCTGAAGCCAATTACTCATGAAAGAGAGGACAATACTCCTTGTCATGGCACTCTGATTTGCATCGGATACACCAAATATCTTCGCTTTTATCTTTTACCTTATCCTTTTTCATATCTTCAACCTGAGTGATAAGATAGGTAGTTGACTCAAAGTTTGACTCGTACCTGAGTTGGACTCTCCCATAGGGGTTGATTCTAGTTTCATGGCGATCTCCAGTGCCTCAGCTTGTGAATCGATCTTATGTTGCATCAGAGGGACTCTGATGTGTGGTAGGAGGGATGCAATGAGGCACTCTTTGTTCTGCTCATCTGGGATCTGAAAACTCAACTGGCCTGTCAAGGTCTTAAACCTATGATCAAACTCCCAAACAGGTTCAGCTACTTTCTGCTTGATTTATTTCAACTCTGCAATGAAATGTGATTATGACTTGGGTTTCTTGAATTCAGGGATCAACACGGTCTTAATCTCCTTCAGTGGTTTCGGCTGTGCAACTCCTTGGACAAATTTCATGTACCAACTCAGTGTGCGGTCTCTTAGGGTGGTACTAAACTGATCTCTCTTAACATCTTCATCGGTGACATTCTTAATAATTCACACAGGTTCGCATAAGAACCAATGTTGATCAGGATCTTCAGATCCATCTCTCCTAAAGGTGGGTAAACTCATCTCATCTGCCATATATCTTCCTAGGTTTCATGACTGAGTATGTGCTGAGCTGCTTGTAACAGTTCTCTGAGTACTCTAATAAATATGACTACTTTGGTTACATAACGCTGCTAAAACAACAGTAGGAGTAATAGTACTTACTTCAATAGTCTGTGCAGTTCCTGAAGTTTCTGACTCTTCTTGGTGAGGCTCTTCAGTCTTCCCTTCTTCTACCCTAGCAAACTCTGAATGTTCCTCGTTCAGTAACTCTTCTTCTTCTCCACTGTAGAACCCTTCTTCCTATGTTGGTGGGTTGTGATTCTGCTCAAACAAGTTCACCAAAGGAACTTCTCTAAAGGTTCTCCCACTGCGCATCCAACCTCTGTGTCACTGTCACTGTCTGAATTCTTGAACATTATCTTTTCAATCTGAGCCACTACTATATCTTCAATATGTTCTTCTCATGCAATAGCATCTTGATCTTCAACTTCAAGAAGTGTAAAAATTTTCCTCTCGGTCCCTTAAAGAAATATCTCTCTGTTTGGCTATATGATTCTACTCTATCAATAGAAAACTCAATAAAATGTACCCTCCAATGGTACTATCAAATAAGTGATTTGTTTCTCTTGACACGACGTTATCAACTCCCTTGACCTTCTTGATCAGCATCCAAACCACAGGTGGTTTGAGTCTAATTTCAAATTGGGTATCTGCTATTCTGGCTAGCCACTCGTATAGCTCCTTATGAATTCCTCCAAAGAAAATATCATGTATATTAGTAAATATATACCTTCCCAACCAATCCTTTGTACTAATATTAGGGTTCTTATTCTGATCTTCTACGAAGTCCTTTTCTTGTTATTCTATCCCCTTCTGAATCTCTGTCTTCGATGGAAACAACCTTGACATTCCCTCAAGAAGATCCCAGTCTTGACAACAGAATCATTTGTTGGCATAGGGGCAGACCCAGGTTCAGCTCTAACAATGCACCAACAAGCCCTAACTACTGGCCCTTTCAGCAAAACCTGCGAAGCAAATGTAGTCTCACCCGAAGTAGTGATAGGGGGTTGCAGGACACATGTGTCTACAACTAGAGGAAATACAAAGTGGATCCAGGGAAAATCACACATGCAGATCTAGTTATTCTTTACCGAATTAATCCTATTTCACACAGTATATCTCAGATCTAACAAAACAACACTATAACATCATATCAAATGACAGAGATAATCAACAACAATCAGACATAACACCAAGATATACATGGTTCACCCTCTCTCTAGGGCTACATCCATAGAACTCTACTTTATAATATATTAGATGAAAGCATACAGTTCTACCTGCACTCTTAGCTTGCAGATATCTCTTTCTTTCTCTTCTTCTCTCCCCTCCCCACACACCCAGCTGCAGGGTTGATCTTCGCACCTAGTTGAAGATCTTACAACACAAACTTCCCTCTCTCTACAATAACAACAATCACTCCTCATAAAATAATAGAACCATGCCAGTTCCTCTTGACCTCTATTTATACATTACATTGACTCTCGAACAAACTTAGGCCGAAACCTAGGTGTCGAAATCCTTAATGCCAAAACCCTAGGTGTCTAAAACCCTAGGTCAACTTGACCCGTATTTTCAAGGCTTCGCCATCATGTTTTTCCTTCTTTCCTGTGAGGTGCTACAAAGAATCCATTGGTGGTTTTTTCCACTTGCTAAGTTGTCCAAGATCCATCTTCCTTATTGATCTATCTTCCTATATTTCCCCATATAATGAATTTATTTCTCTTACCTCGACCCAATCTTAGCCAACTTGTCTTCCACGTAGTTCGCACTTCACACTTCTTTCCTTAATATTCACAACCTTCCATAACCAAGGGCCAACAAGCCTGTACTAGAATCTACATCGGGATTCCCTTTGGCTGAGGAGGGAGATATGGTTGAGGAACCATCACGGGTGGGTGAAGATAGCATACAGGGACGGTAAGCACCATGTTGGGAAGGGCAAGCATCATGACTAATTGAAATTCTTGAACTCCAGGTGGGGGGTAGAAGAAGGGAATTTGAGTAGTGGCTTGATGGATTGTCTCCCAAACTGGGATTTTTCCCTGGAGGGGNGGGGGGGGGGGAAATAAGGGATAAGTGGTGCAGTAGGGTTCTTAAGGAATTCCTGGGGTAATGGTTCTTCAACTGGTGGAACGCTGAGGTGTGGAGAGGCCTCAGTGGGAGGAATGGTGTCTTTGATGTTGGTTCCACTAGAATATATGAAACACACTTATGATGAAGGGTGTATGAGAGGTGGTGCTTCATGGTATTCCTCCAAGAAGGATGGGTCCTTGAAAATTATAGGACCCATGTCAATGAGTGAATAAGTATCTGAGCTAGTGCAGACAAGAGGAAGGACATTATCGATGTTGGTAGAGTGGTTAGGCTCATAATGTGTAATTTGGTTGATGGTGATGATTTTCCTATTGTGTAGGAACATCATCATTCAAAACATAGAAGAGGCTATTGCCTTCATAGTGTACATGTAGCTACGTCCAAACAAGATATTGTAATCGAGTGGGGCATCGATAACTTCAATGTCGATGAGGATAGTTTTTCCCTGGATTTCGACGAGGACATTTTGGAAGATCCCTTCAGGGGAGGATGATCAACCATCATATGCTCTCAAGGTGATGGCAGATGGTACTAGCTCAGGGGAGCCAAGTTTCTTCCATACATTTTTGGACATGGTGCATGTGGATGCACCTTCATTGATGATACACCAATGAACTGTGATGTTCTGAATATTTACTGGTATTTGGAGAGCTACCAAAGCAGGGAGGCGCAGTTCTCCACTATCTAGATCAAATTTGATGAGTCTAGTATCAGCTGTGTCGACTACCCCCAAGGCGGAAATTAAGGATTTCTGCTGAGTTGGACAGGTTTGGAGGACCTCCAATACAAACATGGTTGTAGGAGACTGTGCCAAGTCATCGACCAGACTGTAATTGTGTGTTGCGCTAGCCTGAGGGTTATTGACATTCCGTCATAATGGAATGCGAGGTATACAAATGGTAGGTTCAATATTAGGGTGTGGAATCATCAAGGGTTATTTGGATGTATCTGGAACCTTTTCTGAGGTGGTTGGAGTAGATTCAGGGGGAACGTCATATTGACGAACTCACATTTGAAAAATAATCTCTTATTCGGTGGTGAGGAGGATATTGTGATCAAATGGATTTCCAGGGTGGACGGGACCTGGGTTTTGATACTTCCCCATTTGTTATGGGGAAGGTGTAAATGTGTTGAACCTGCACAAAATAGATCTAGCTAGAAAATACTACACACATTTACAGAGAGAAATTGAGAAAGAAGAAGTAAGATAGAAAGAATGGAAGAATTCTCATTAACCATATTCCACACTCAAAGAGTGAATAATTTACAATATATATAGAATAAATTAGTAAATAATGAGCCATAGTGGTGGTCTAGATTGATCTGGACACACACCAACAGTTACAAGAGTAAAATGCCACCTAGTCTAGTCTCTCGGGTAGTTACGGGAGTGAACTGCCACCTAGTTGAGTTAACTAGTGAACTAGTCCTCTGTTAACTGACTGAACAAAGAGTAGTGAGTTGGTGATGATCCCAATGTTGCATGGTGACAAAACCAATGCAACATATAAACTCAACTCAACTAGTCAAACTAAAGTGTCAACTGAATGAGAATATTCTCTAGGTGGAATATTCTCCCCTGAAATATAGGAGACTAGATAATAAATAATTATGACTAATAAACAAGGAATAACCTTAGGAAAAATAAATCCTAGGTGTGTGTGAAGTAACTCCAACACCCCCCCTGAACATCACTATGGTGAAAATAAAGAATGGGTCCTGGCTACGAGGCCATGTTAGGTACCCAAATACAAACGATACACTGAAATAAATGAGGAAAGAGGGAAAACCTCATGTGAACAAACCCGCCCCTCAAATTACAATGCATAAAATAAAAAATGATAAGGAACAAAAGGCAGTTGCTAAGAAACCATGTCCTTCACTCCAAGAAGACCTCGCAACTGTGCAAGTTTGTACTCTGTGAAGATTTTGTTGAAGATGTAGATGTCTACACGGATCTGATGAAGTATATGCATCATTGATATTTCCACACATATCCACTTTATCTTCTTGTAATGAATAATATCCAAATAAATTTTGGATGAAATTTTGAAAACCATGCGGCCATTTCCAGAAAAATGCTGAAATTTTGTTGATTTTAAAATGATCATAACTTCACTTTATGGACTCCATTTTGGATGATTTTGTTTTTGAAATTGGATGTTTTCCCGAGAGGAATTCAAATATCCAATTTGTTTCTGAATATTATACTCAGAAAATATCAGAATAGAGTCTGATTTGCACAACTCTCTTTTTGTCTCCTGAGATGCATGCATGGTGCATGCAACCATGTCTGCATGTGACTCTTGAGATGCATGCCATATATATTCCACATGAATTTCAGAAAATAAATCTGAAATGGAGTAGACATAATCTTCAATTAATAAAATACAAATTTCTGCAAAAACGTTTGTAGAAGACTCTTCATAATAAGAGGCTTGATCTTCTGACAACTTCTCTTCTGGATATATATGTTCGACCTCCTACATGAAATCTTCACAACATTATTTATTCCAAAATAGAACATCCAATCTGGTCCATAATTCATTTTGAGTTGATTCTTGTGATTCTTCATATACGTGATGGAAAAGTTCGGGAGAAATAGACATGGCGATACTTCCTATGGCCATATCTTGTTTATTGAGAAAGTAATTTTTCTCATCAATAGAATCAGGCTATACTTCCATTGCCATAGTTATTTGGTACAAGCCTCTGCATCTAAGATGAAGCAGAATTTTTGGCTTCCATTCCAAATAGTTATGAGGCATGAGAAGTATTTCCGGCAAATAATCCATCTTTTTGTTGTCTTCAATCTTTTGTACCTGCAAAAAATGATTTGGTGTAGCTTTTTCTTAGCAGTCTGTCTACTCTAATACCATGTAAATGTGTTGAACCTACACAGAATAGATCTAGCTAGAAAATACTACACACATTTGCAAAGAGAAAATTGAGAAAGAAGAAGCAAGATAGAAAGAATGGAAGAATTCTCATTAAACCATATTCCACACTCAAAGAGTGAATAATTGACAATATATATAGAATAAATGAGTAACTAATGAGCCATAGTGGTGGTCTAGATTGATCTGGATGCACACCAACAGTTACAAGAGTAAACTTCCACCTAGTCTAGTCTCTCAGGAAGTTATGGGACTGAATTGCCACCTAACTGAGTTAACTAGTCAACTAGTCTTCAGTTAACTGACTGAACAAAGAGTAGTGAGTTGGTGATGATCCCAATGTTGCATGGTGACAAAACCAATGCAACATCTAAAATCAACTCAACTAGTCAAACTGAAGTGTCAACTGAAAGAGAATATTCTCTAGGTGGAATATTCTCCCCTAAAATATAGGAGACTAGATAATGACTAATTATGACTAATAAACAAGGAATAACCTTAGGAAAAGTAAATCTTAGGTGCGTGTGAAGTAACTCCAACATAAGGGTGTACCTCATGATGGGTATTCATCACACCTTGGTGTGGAATAGGGTTTTTCAACACGATCGGGGTGGTTTTTACAAGTACTTTTGTGGGGTCTGCTAAGGGGCAGGAGATGCTGGAGGACATGGTGTGTTCATGGATTCTTTCATCCGTTTGAAGTCAAAAATTTGGGGGCAATGGTGAGTATAATTTCCATAATCACCGCAAAGAGCACAAGGGAAGTTCGTCCTGAGGTTTTTTTTGTTGTTCTTCCCTTGGAGTTTGTTGTTATTGTCCCCCTGGGGGTTCTGGTTACCATGATTATGGTTGCCCCGAACGGGTTGGTTTTTTGGGGGGTTGTTTCCACCTAGTCCCAGGTTATTATTGTTTTAGTTTTTTCCTTTATTCTTGGAATTATTTGACTAATGGGGTGGATTTTCTGTATTCAACTGTTCAAAAGTATGAAGTTGTTGAATGGGAGAGGGCTGAACAAAGTTAACACAGACATGTGGTTGTCCATGTGGAGGAGAAACTGGCTGTGGAGGACCAGGAAATGGAAAGTATAGATTATTTTGTGGCAATGATCTGTAGGGTGCATTGGAATGTGAAGCGCTTTCACTAGTACCTAGGTTATATGTTGAGGTAGAAGGGGAACCTGAACTTGGTTGAGAGGTCGGATGCATCATGGGTGCGAACGAGGGTACGCTCATGGGTGGGGGGGATCAAAAGGATATGACTGTTTGTAAGGGAGCGAAGGGTAATAACATGGCCCTCCATATCGTTGTGGATATTGAGGTGTGCCATACATAGGTGGTGGTTGGCTATAAGGGTTGTGGTGTGTCGTAGTACCAATAAACCCATCTGCAACATGAGACATTCCAGGTTTGTCCTGGCCAAATGGTACGGGTCTGGGTGACTCAAGTAAGATTGTGATAGGTAACCTGATTGAACATAGATAAGGTTGAACTATTGGGCCTTGCTAATGGCTTCCTCTTCGGACTGAGGAAAAGTGGATGCTACATCTTTGGAAAGTATAGAGACGAGTGATTTTAGAAACCAATCGAGGTGTTGTTCTTTGGTGGTTTCTTCTTTTCATAAACTACATCACCGATGCCATTCGTGGATGTGGTCAGAAATATGCATAGCTGATGTTTGTTTTCACTCAGAGAGAATTTATAAACCAGTGTCGTGACGAACTGGTAGTTGAAAAAAGGGCAAAAAGGATTTGGCCAAGGATTCAAAAGTCACATGGGACCCTGATTTTTCGTCCACATACCATTTGGCTGATGGACCAATGAGTGTTCATTGAAATAACCTTGAGAGGATGGATTCATCCATGATGTTTTTTGAAGAGCATCATAAGTGGAAGATCATAACATTGTTGATGGGATCTTCCCCTAGTTTTCCTTCAAATTTTGGAATATATGAAGGTAGTTTGGTAGGCATATTGGGCCATGTGGGGTCATGTAGGATGGGATCATTTGTGAGTTTAGTTAAATCAAGAATGTTGAGAGAAACCAAGTATGACATAGGTGGATTTGGTGGAGGATTAGTTCCAGCCATTGTGTGAGCAGGTAGTGGATCTGACCCTTGAGAAGGATTTGGTGGGGTTGTACTTCTCCCTTGAGAAGAATTTTTCCCTCTACCTTCTTGTGAAGGAGAGATAGTGGATGGATGTCCTTGGGAATTGGACCCAAGAAAAGTGGAACCAAGTAAAGTTGACCCCAAAATAGTATCATTGACAGTGGTGTGAGATGGTTGATCTGGTGAGTTGGMAAGACTAGGGACTCCTCCTAGAATAGGAGGGAGGTTTTTCAAGCATCTGGAACGACGGGGATTATGTGGGTTCCCTATGATGTCYGATTAGCAAAGTGAATGTGTGAAAACAGTGATGAGAGAAATAAATGAACAAGAGATTTGTATAATTTGGAACTTCACAATATAGTCTAACTCACAATAGCATGTAATCTAATGAGCATCATACATAAATCAACTGTAAATAAGAAAACACATCGGTAGGTGGATTTTGTCTACGTGGGGGAAAAAATAAAACAAATTCTCATGTCCTAAAAGACGTATTTTCCTTACTCTCAAATAGCACTGGAACTTCCAAGAGAATTCAATAGTGGGGTCTGAAGCCACTAGAAGAGGAACTAATGAAGGATGAAATAATCAGTTCTATTGAGGGGTAGAGGGTGCATATCTCAAAAGAGTTGGTGTTATAGAAAGATTTTCCTCACCATTGTTATATTGCACAGAGGGCCTTTTTCCATTTCCCTTTGCAGACTTATCATCCCCTTTTTATGAATCCAGAGCTAAAAATATACATTTTTTTTACATATATACTCCCTATCTGCCATGCAAGATGCTTATACACTTGCAGATCCACTACATCCCACGTACATCGGGATTTGTGCTAGAAAATACAAAATGAGGTCGAGTTTCCATGTCACGACAAGCGATCTCTGATCCTTGGCCTTCCATACACTGGAAACGTTCTGACTTGACCCTTCAGTTGCATCCTAAAGGATATAAGAGCACAATTTCGACCTATGGAAAATAAGGAGAAAGCATTCAACTTTAAGAGCAAAGTTACTTTGGAGAAATTACTTCATATTGAGTCTGCATCCCTCTATCCCTCAAGTATGAACACAATGTTTATCCCCCAAGCTCTTTCCCTATTGTTGAGAGGACCTCATTGCCTCTTTCCTATGAGCTTTCCTTTGGTGGAGGATTGAAGTGGTGGAGACCCAGTTGGAAGGAACTTGGTTTCTTGGTTTCGAACCATGATGACACGGAAGTCTGTATCATTGTCACTTCTGCTGATCAATTATTAATAGAAATACTCCTTTCCCATCCTATTCATATATTGAAAAAATATATGATTATTATCCATGGGTGTCTTTGTAATGTTTATTAATGGATTATACTATCTGATGTGCTAACCCCCTTTTATATTATCATTGTATACTTGCTCTTCTTGTTTGTTGAGAACTTCTTGCAGGTATAAAGCTTTGGGTCAAAGTTCTCAACGGTGGAACATCATCAAACGTTGGATTGAGGTAGGCCTCTTTCTTATATTGCACATTAGTTTATATAGCATATGTTGGAATTGAGTTGTTTTCTACAGTCATACCTATCTATTGTGGTTTACCCTTGGCCATACAGAGTTTTTCCCTTATAACAGAAATGGCAACTCCACTGGGGAGAGATATTCCTTCTAAGAGTTGAAGTACTTTTTCTTCTTACATTGCTCTTTTTCCTTTGTG
>JASDQU010102776.1:376610-403361 GCA_032191745.1 Picea mariana
GGTGTTGATCTATCTTTGATAGTCTGTGTAGACTTGTCTGTTTGTGAATTAGTTTTCATGACTGATAAAGGCTATTGTGCAAAGTCGAGTGGGCAAAAATATGTGGCAAGCTGATACAAATTTTAGAGTTCAGTTTTTTATTTTCTGTCAGAGGTCCTTTTGTATGTTCCATCGGGGATGTCTAAGTTTGACTTTGGTCCGAAATTTCTGGATGAAATTTTGTAAAAAGAATGACTCTTTGGTGAATTGGAATGAAATAAAGGATTGCTTTATGTCTCATCTGTCTTGATTATCATCTTGGTGTCTTTACTTTTGTCGTTACATTTATTTCAACAACTATCATATTCAGAAAATCATATTAAGATGAATTTTTCAACAAGCTTTTAATTGTGAAAAAGACTAGCCTAAGCACTTGTAATCAATACTTGTGAGTTAGGATTTTATTTTTGATGGATATAAACAGAGGGTGATATTCCCGTTTATTTTTATTTAGCAAAGAATAATATGAAAATGCTTGAGTAAGATCATTTCATATATTTTCCTCAACACATACCAATCGCGGGGCATATGAATTGTTTCAGGCACGTCGATTTATTTTAAAGATTTTTTCACAAAAAAAAAAACAATTTTGGATTTTTCTAATACACATCATTTACATATGTGTTTGTTTTATATTTTCAATTTATTTTATCTTTATATATGTTCCTAACAATATTTGTATGTGAATCAAAGATGACGATGATGAGAGCATGAAGAGGCAGGGTGGAAACAGGTCGAGACATATTCTTTTTTGCGTGAGTGGGAGGCCAAGGAGGGGGATATGGAAGCTTACCCTGTCCCTATTTCACAACATACACATGACCTTTTGATGGATATTGGCCTCATTCATTTTTATCATGAGGGAATATCCCTTTGGGGGAAATTTACATTGTTATAATAATTGATATGTTATTGGGATAATGGGAGACAAGGGTTTAGGGTCGATCCTGATATGTGGTATCATCCCACGAAGGAGGATTTCTATTTCATTACTGGGTTGTCTAGGAGGGGGGTGTATTTTCCCTATTTCCCTGTGTTATTGCCTGGTGCCATAGGAGAGATCCATATGGAACATGTGAAGATATATGCCAGTTCGGATATTCTTTTGGATTCAGAGTTCTAGGTTAAAGGTGGTTAACTGAAGATAGGTGCATTTGAGAAAGCGGACATTAGGTTCCTATGTTATATGCTCTCTTCATTGTCATAATATAACTCTGATGGTAGGTGCATTATTTTCTCTATGTTGTATTATGTAGATAGTTTACTATGAGAGCCTTGACTGATTAGGTGTGAGGATTTTTATTTGAGATATTTTTGTGTGCATTAGATCATTGTCACTCTGTTTTTTCTCGTACGAGATTCTTTCCATTCACATCTAATTTGTATACACTATTTTTTGAGAGGTTTCATGCCACTCAATTAACGGTACCCCACTTTCCTTCTAGGCCTATGTTTGATGCATGTATGTGCATGTGGGGGAAGCTGATGCCCAATAGGGGCCAATCTGAGTATATCATTACTCTGGTAGGAAGGGCGGTTATTGATTTGTTATCTATCAAGGACGATAATGTCCATGATATTGTAGAGTACCTGTATACGAGGACAAATTGAAGAGGGTGTCCAAACATTCAAATTATAATTGAGGAGCCATCATATGATAGAGATATTTATGTTTTGATCAATCTATTTTCATATTTTTATGTCTTATTTAATGCACATGTAATTTATTGTAACATTTTGTTTCAATTATCTTATAATTATTATCTATTGTTTTGCAGATATTTGCACATATCCTAGGGATGCACCTCTCCAGTAGTACAGATACCCCACATGCCACGCATGTCAGACATGAGAGTCCGACTAGAGGTGGCAGATGAGATATGTTGTGTCATGACTAGACACAGAGTGGTACTTGTATCCCCTAGAGACATATTACAAGTGAAGGAGATCTCTAATACATGGAGGAATTTTCCTCATGACATGACAATGTTGATGCATCATATATATATTGTTGGTGTCGTCAATTCATGGATACGTTGAGGGTTGGTACTCATGATCTCACTACATCTAGCTCATCAACGGAGCCATCCACATCCTCTACTCCACAACATGGTCCTTCTCCTTCTCCTCCTTCCGATTCTCGTCGACATGAGTCGGTCGCAACATCTATCGATAATCCATCCACGCATGATCATACTCTTCCTCCTCCTATTTCCCCTCCACATGTTTCTGAACATGTATCCACATCTGATTCTCCTCCTCCCCCTCCTCCCCCTCTTCCTATGCTCGTGTCACCATCCACCGATCATTGTCTTTCTCCTAGTATACATATGTCATCATCCATCGATCCCCCTATTCCTCTACAAGATTTTGGTGCTTTGGACACTATGATCACATCAAGTACTGTTGATGCACATATTCTTGATATTGATATACAGACACTTGATATTGCACTTATGCAAACATTTTTTTATCAGATAGTTGTTCTTGATAGAGGCTCTATATTTGGTAGCAAAGACATTTATGCACCTAGCTTTGGTGGTGGACCTAGCTAGTAGTGGTACTCATTGACATTTATTCTGATTGTTTTATATTTGATTGGAGATATATATATGACATGTTTATTGTAGATTTTGTTACGATGTATGTTTGACATGTATATTCATATGTTTATCGCTCATGTATATTATCTTTTTCATATAATGTTATGTTTTTTGTTGTTGTTGTTTGATTTATAAAATGTAGTATGCTAATGTTGAACATTGTTAATGATTTCTATGTTTTTAAGTGAAATTTGATATGTATCACTCATTTAAATTTATAGTTTCCATATAATGTTTAACTTTACTTTTATGGAAGCATTTAATTTGGATTGTGATTGCAAAAAACTATAACCATTAATGCCATATAATGTTTAATTGTTGTTCAAGGTGAATTGTTTGCTATCCAACAAGATACAATATGTTCATTAAACATGTTTAGAAACAAAAATACTTAAATATGACGAGTGAAATTATTGTGATTTGAATATTTATGTCTTGTTCAAATATTATAATAATAACATTATAACATAATTATTCACTAATAATAATGTTGATGATGTAATAATAATGTTATTTTCTCAGTTTTTATTATTCAAAGATTGCAAGAAAAAGTTACAATATAATTGTTTACTAAAATAACAATGATTATATTTTATTAATATTTAATTTTTCCAGATATTTTATTAATTTATATTATCCAACTATTATAATATGTGAAATTCATTCAATTAAATTTATAATAATAAATGTTTAGAATAAAAATACATTTTGATCTATACACTTTCGATGAAATGGTTTCACAATGTTTTACTCTAATACAAACTTTATGAATCTTTTATTAAAAAATAATATCACCCAACATTTTATAATTAGTATTTTAAGAATTACTAAAATTGACAAAGGATTCTATACTTTTAGATAAGTATGGATCATTAAAAGTTTCCTTAATTCTGACTAGGCTCTAGAAAAAAACTCTTTTAGAATTTTCATTTCCTTCCTATATGGACACTTATTTCAAGGAGAATGCAAAAATAATTATTAATATAAGTTTATATGATTATAAAACTAAAGGAAGGAGTGGAATAGGTGAATACCATGATAGTTGTACCAGTTAAGGTGGGGAATGTCATGAAAGTTGATAATGCCAAGTACACCACAATTATTGTAGATGTTGCAAAATTTATTTTGTTGTAATTTTCCTTAGAAGTTCAATCAAAGTAAGTATATATTTGTTTGAATTTTGATTTCTCAAACAATAAAGATTTTGAGGTTTGAATATTTTTTAATAAATTCATTTTTCGTTAAATAAAGTATAATTTAAAATAAAACCTTATTATTGTCTGCCACCAACTTTGTGATATTTAAATTAATGTTTAGTAATTCAAAGGTTAACATAAACATATTTTAATATGATACATCATTAATTTGCTATAATAAACAATAAATATGACAATGAAAATATATCAAAACCAAATCTTATCCTTGTACGTTTATTTAATGTATTTTCAATATGGTGGTTTTAAATGGTTGTTAACTTTTCATATCCAACATAATTATAAAATGAAGGAAACAAAACATAATTGTTCATTATAGATACCCATAATAAAATGACACATCCAATATATAAATGTCCAAACAAATCATTTACATGAAATCAATCTTTGTTGCCATCACCCTGATTATCTTCCTCGCTTGACATTGTAACATTGTTTGTTCTCAAAAATATGTTTAGATCTCATATCTTGTCCCAGTACGAACCACTAATCCCAATCCAACACATCTGGGTAAAAGAACACTTGGTTGCAATGTTTTGGGAAAACATAAGTCTCCTTACTTTCAACCCATGTTGTTTTAGAGTTAATACATATTATCCCACTATCTCAATATTTCTTTACATTTCTCTAGTCGAAGGTATCCCACCACTTTCAATAAAAAATAACACATTGAAACGATGAGAAGTCCACTTGTATGATCTCTTGTATCTTTCCAAAGTAATCTGAATTCCCCTCTATCAAGTTTTCATCACGGTGCCTATCATGACTAGATTGGTCGAACTCGAACTACACTCCGCAATCTAGTGTGATGTGTCCTTCATCAACATACTCACTATGAAAATGATGCCCATATGCCCAATAGATAGGAATAAATGGACCTATAAAAATGCTAGCAAATGGCAGTGTCATATATCTAATAACCAAAGCATTAATAAAAATATAATACATGTTACAATTCAAATGTGCAATATTATAAATAGAATGTGGTACTCAGAGAGGTTATTACAGAGTTGTTGCACCTGATCCCTATGTTTAGTGCATCTAGATCTTCTATGCGTGGGTTACGACCAGACACCACATATTTCTCTTGTATATGGTTAGCCACCCAACTACTGGGACATATTTTTGGCATATTTTCTTTTAAATGATCAGGATAAGGCATGCTTCTACCATTCAACCATCTAAACGCTTTCCTGTCACTGTCCCATTTCCTCCTTTTCTCTTCATATAACATGACCCATGCTCACGTTGCCTCTACATTGTAAAGAACGAATTTATTGATGGCATCCATTTGAAAATTTGTTGATGTATACAAAAATTCAAAATGAATAGCATGAGATCAAATATATATTATCAACTTAAAGAATAAATTTATTGATGGCATCAAAATTTCTAAATACGCTGATGTATAAAAGAATTCAAAAAAAATAACATGGGATGAAATATATATTATCATATTCAATGTAAGCATTTCATTTGTACTAAATTGACAAAATATAACCGACTTTCTCTTTATCAAGAACTTTTTCTATTGAGTATCTCCCCTTCCATTTTGTCCTCATCTTGATGGTCGTTCCAAATGACCACCACTTATGTGTCATCAATTTTCTTGATGTACTCACTGACATAATAGAAAGACTCGTATACTATGTACCCCTCTGCCATAGAGCCCTTCGAGTTTTCCCTTTGTCAAACAAACCCCTTCAATTTTTTCATGTACCTCTCTAAGAAGAACATCCAATGACATGAGAGAACCCCAAATAATTCAACCTCATCAGGTAGGTGAATTATAATATGAAATTGTGAGTCCATAAAACTCATGGGCAGTTTCTTCTCAAACAGGCAAACAATCTTAGCTATCTCTTTGTGCCACTATGGAATGATAGCCATATGAATCTCCCTTGATGTGATCCAATGTACAAATGTAGATAATTTAGATATGGCACATCGCAAGTCCTGGGGGAAGTCATGGTTCACACAACCATGCATGAACAAAGGATAATGGAACTACCAAATAAACACACACATCATTAATTTCGATAAAAATGTGATTTCATAATTTATTCTTATCGACATCAATATAGAACTAGAAAAATCATGTACTCAATGTACATACCCTTAGAACGTTCATATGGTCATGTGATTTCAACCTTGAAAAATTCCCATCTACAGTGAAGAAACGTCGTAGATTCGACCCATATAAATAAGGTTCATTCACACCCAAATAACATCCTTCACCATAGAAAACATTTTTTTCTTAAAAATCCATGGGACATCACCTTATTTAAAATACCAAGAGGGGCCAACCTCTCCTCTTGTTTCGTTTCTTAGCCAATGTCTCTTTTTAGTATTCGAATAAATAATCTCTCTCCTGACAACCATTGTAGTGCTTTTATTTCATGATATATGCCTCCATAAAGGAGATGAAACATTTTTGAATATATGCATGGGATCTAGTAAGTGGCCAATCTTAAGATGATCCCAATATGGAATATCATAAAATACATATTTCATTTTCATCCCAATGGGAATTTTCTCAACATAGGTGTCAAAAAATTCAGGATCATCGAACATAGGTTCCCCATTTGAATCAAATAATTTTTCCATTTCCTTCTCCTTATTTGTGTCATGTGCCCTATTACAATCTATCGATGTCATTATTTCAAGTCTCCAGATTCTCTCTGGTTTACCATTGAAAGAAGATGCAACTCTTCTATAAGGGTGGTATTCTGGGAGGAATACCCTCGAACAATCGTACACCAATGTTTGTAGGTCATTGGACCACCTAGTCATTATATAAGGTCAACAACATTTACATCCATGATACCCTTTTGTTACAATAACAATGATGTTAATATATGCATAGAATGTTAGTGTCAAAAATATAGTTGCACCAAATGAAGTATGCCAAATAAAATTACAGATATAAACAAATCAATGAACATGCTTACCGAAGAAAACTCCTAGTCTTGGATAATCATGCATAGTGTACACACGTATTCCACACAACATAAAATAATTCTCCATTGGGATGGGTCTTGATACATCATATACATGTATCCCTTCCCATAATTTCTTAAATTCATCAATCAGTGTTTGGAGGTAGACATCCATTCTCTTCACTTGTCTTATTCTATGGACTATAAGAGACAACATAAGATGTTCATTCTTCATGGAAAACCATGGGGGGGTATTTTTATTGATCACTACCATTGGCCAAACATAATAGTTTTTTTTTTAGAGGGAATACAAGTTAACTCCATCAATATCTATGCTCAATTGGCGRCTCTATACTTCATCCTTGAATTTATCAGGACATGTATCCTCTGCATACTTCATGGCAATTGAATTTTCTAGGATTCACATAACTCCTGGATCACTTCTATGTGAAGCATGCCACCCTTGCAATATGGATAATTGTTTGCAATGAAAGAGCCTTTGAATCCTTAGAATTATAACCATGTGCCTCAATATCTTGTGAGGAGGACCATGTTCCTTATCCTTGTTTTTTGATGTATAGTACTTGTTATGCCCACATTATGGAAATATGTATTTGTTTGCGTATTTGTTTCTGTATAGAATACAATCATTTAGACATGCATGGTATGATATGTACTCAACACCCAACATTTTTAACATTTTCTTTTCCTCTACAGAGCTATTGGGAAAGTGATTATCACTCGTAAGTACCTTATCTTTGAATAACCTGCAATTAATGGGAAATAGAAATTTACACTGTCATTAAGCATGAATAAAATCAACCATTTTATTCCTTCATTGCGTGACAAGATGCCTTAAAAATTTAGGGGACTTAATGGTTAGTTACCTCAAAATTTTCATGAAATACGTGCCTGGCATAGCATAAATTGATTTCAATTTGTACAGTAACATTGTTGTCCCTAGCTAGGTAGATCTTGAAGACTCGTGTACTAGACCAAATAGAGGGGTGGTTGAAGGATATTTTAGGTTTCTGTAGAAGGTATCTACAACAACAACCAGGGATGATTTTAGCGGATAAATTTCACTCATGGGCTAATTTTCCATGGTTTTTCCAAAATCACGATTCTCTATTTTAAAAATGATTCGCCCAAATTCTATAGGATAAAATTATTTTACCTTAAAAATCGCCAAAATTTTATAAAAACTATATAAAATCCTTAGAAATTTGAATATTTTTACAAAAATATTGCCAATCATTTATAGTTGGCATATGAAGGATTAGTAAGATTCGCCAAGGTTTCTACATTTTAAAATAAATTTCCATCCTTAAAATCATCCATGACAACAACATTATCTCCTAGTTCATTTTTCTAGAATGAAACTAACAACATTCCCTCCATGGCTTGGGTATCCTGCAATAAATCATCCATACCAACCTCTATATAATTTCATTCATCCCCAACATGTGAAGAAGTATTGTTACTATCGAGGTTTTGAATTGGTGACTCATGACGTAGTGGGAATTGAATAGGTGGTTGTTTCAACCATTTTGTGTATGCTTCCTCTCTGAGCTATTTTGATTTAACAACAAGCTCACGACTTGACATCATAGTGGGGTGCAATGGTAGATGGTAGATAGGTCACTTGTCATCAGAATCCTTATTGTAAAAATATTGAACATTACATTGATACTATTAGTAAATAAATTATTTTAATACGTTCAAATATTATACCAAACACTTATTATAATCATGAACATTTTATTCCCAATAATGAACATGAAACCGACCCCATTACAAAAAAAATGCCGAATTAAGAAATAAATTTACATTAGTTCCACTAAAAATCCAAAAATACTATTAGTCAAACATATTTTTCTTACGCCCTATGGGGTTTTCTACATAAAAGAGATCACATTAACGGTGTAATATCATTGACCCAGACTAGTTGTTGGAATATGGAATGTTAGGATTGATTGGGTAAATAAGTTGTCCATTTTCATTAAACATATTCTTTCATTATATTTCTCTTGATAAGATCTTACAAAATTTTGGAAGCATGAGAATATATTGAGCATCTGAACTCGATCTTGAATCTTGATCCTGCAAAACTCAATGAACAATTATTAAACTACACCATAATTCATAATACATAACATAAATTCAATGAGATAAATGAATTATCAATCAAATCTATACATACTACAATCAATGTGAGAGAAATTGAAGGAGTTCCAAAGATACATAATGAGGCGATGCTGGAATCTGAAGAATTGGCCATTTGATATTATTGTTGATTAAGGTTGGTTGTCATTGATGTCAACCCTTGAAGAAATTTTGGTAGTACAAAGGTTTGGGTAATGGACCCAAGTTTGTTTGATGTAAAGATGACTCAGTATTGTATTATCATGGTTGATAAGAAGTACAAATAGATGAACTCAAAACTGGTCCCCTTATGGTAAAATCCCTCACGGGAAGACGTTTTCGGATTGAGTTATCCTAGAAGTATGGTTAGAGAACCCATGCTTAATTGTGGAATAATGATATGAAGGTTAGTGAATTTGTCAGTGAAAATATCCTAGATGGATAGTGCTTGTCATGTCATTTATGGTGGTATGTGGAATGTCACATAAATCCTCACGGTTAGAGAGTTATGGCCATGTGAGGTTGGAGGACCCTCATGAGTCATCTAGAAGCCCCAAAAAGTCAAAGTGTTTGCAAAGAAATTTTTTAAATAATAAAGTTGATGTAGAACTCCTTAAAATAAGGAAAGTAGAATACTACATGAAAGTATAAATAAGAGGCAAGGCTCTCTCATTTAATTACACTTGAACACATTGAATATCTTTTGTTGTGTGAGGATTATTGCAAGTACTCATTGATACATCTGAAGTTGTGAAAGTTTGAGGTAGTACGAAGGGTTAACGATGAAATTATCAGAATTACAACGAATACTAAAAAAACCCTATTTTTTGAGGCATACATGGACTGGCAGTGTATAGGGTGCATACATACTAAGGCGTACGTGGGTTGGCAATGTATAGGGTGTGTACATACTAAGGCATACACGGGATGCCAGTGTATAGGGTGCGTACATGTTGATAAATCCATGGAAACTTGAGAAGATGAAGATATAGAGGTTCTAGATTCTGAGATCAAGTTCCCAGGAAGGTCTACAATACTCCATTGGCTCAAAAGGTATGTCTTATTTTTGTGAATAGCTGGATTTTGATGTATGCATATGAAATGGTTATGGAGATTTGAGGATTCTCCATAGAGAGACTAGTGGTTGCATGGGATCTTCTGCATAAGTCATATCTACAAAAATACAGTGCTGGTATATTTATCATTGATACTTCTTGTTGAGGCACATATTGTATTTCTTGGCATATGGATAAGGTTTTTTGTGGTACATGGTTGAGAGATTGTATTTATGAAGTGGTTGATGTATTGAGAGGCTGAATATCAGAAAGGTTTTGATGACTAGATCATGTGAGGGTTATTATACTTGTTCATGATTACACACACCTATATGCCACATGACTAGAGAGAGTTATATATTCTTTGGGTAAAGGTTATGTATAAAGATGCATGCACAGGGTACAATTATAGTCTAGATGCAATGACAGGTTACAGATCTATGTGAAATAAGTTACACAGGGTCAGAAGTTCTCAAAAGAAAGAAAACCCTAGTTTTCAAAAGGCATACTTAGGTTACATAACAGTTTGGTCGCATACACACGTGAGCTGCATAACAGATAAGGTGCGTACATATGCATGCTGCAGCACTACAAGTCGCGTACCTGTTGTATTTTGTTGATACATGTTCAGTTCAGGTACATATTGATTACATGGCAGTTTTACAGGTTGGATGTTGGTCAGTGGTACAGATTGATACAGTTGTACAGTGATATATCTCCTAGTGATAGTGTGACAGTGGTTCCATCATTCTATTTCTACTTTAGGGAAGTTATATGGGGAAAGGATAGGTGGTTGTATCCACCTTCCGGTTATAGTCGGAGAACATAGGGGGTTGTAGCCTTCTTCTGGTCGTAGCCAGAGAATTGAGGATTTGGAGATTCCCTCAGGTTGTAGCCTGAGAAACTAAGGGGTTGGAGCCTCCTTCCAATTACAGCTAGAAAACAAAGGAATTTGGTTCTTCCAATGAATGTAATTCTTCAAGACATATAAGAAAAATAATTATGTGGTTTTCTCCCTCTTTGGGTTTCCACGTAAAACACTAGTGCACTATCTATGTGTATGATTGTTCATTTGTTCATTGCTTATTTATTCTGCAGTTATTGGATGATAATGCTGCATTGATATAACACTTGGATTATATGGTTAAAAAGGATTATATTTCTCTAATACTGATTCACCCCCCCTCTTAGTATTCCAACAATTATAACTCTATTTTTCCTGCATTTGAGCTAAAATCCATCATCTTGGGTAGCATACAACAATCCAACTTCAAAAATAGCTTATAATAAATTCTATAACTTGATAACAAACTCAAAAAATCATTTTTTTTCTACAATATCATTGGTTTTTTTTCCCGCCCAACTCTACAAGAAGTCTCAATATGGCATTACAAATATGAAAATGTTACTCGATCCCTAAAAATATCCTCCTTGAACATAGAAAATGTGAATTTGATGCTCAATCCCTCTCTCACTCTCTTCCTCCTTCCCTTACCTTCTCTCCCTATATCCCTTACAAGATTGTATTTTGTAAGCAACACCACTTTATTTCAATTTGAAATATTATTAAAAATACTTTTTCGCGGTCGGTGGTGCGCATTTTACTGAAATACACACCAGGGCACATTTTTACAAACCACATCGTTGAATGTTAAATGAAAAAATTAATGTTTTATTTGGAAATCACCATTTCTTAAATTTATTTAGTGCTCGACTATGCGTAAAAAACAGTACTTAGGAAGCTGTGTTTTCTTAATTCATATACACCAGATGACCATAAAAATTTGTAAAATAATTTCAATTTTGCAACAACATTGTTATACTATATCGATGCATATATGCATGTATGACATGCGAATTCCTACAAGTTTTTTTAATGCCCTTGTGTGAATTATCTTAATATATGCATCGAGATCTTATTTTTTAAATAAATAATAGTTTTTATATCTTCTTTTTTCCAGGGAGATTTTGAAAGTTCCAAGGGACAAACAAGGGGAAAACAAATACATGTTGGTAGGGATGCCCAAAAAAGTGTAGAAGAAGATGTTAAAACAAATGAACATAATTTTGTTGCAAGAGGAGCCATTCCAACTACAATGTCCATCAAAGGTATGTAATCATTTTTTTTCTTTTATGTCCATTGAATTTAAGTATCACGTGAAATACTAATTTTCAATTGTTTTGTTGGAGAAAAGAAAAATAAAAATAGAATCCATTCATCACATAAGATAGGATGATGAGGAATAAAATGGTTGATCACAAACTTTGTGAGTATTTATGTTTTCATCCATTCTTAAGATTTCATGTTTGTTGTGATGTTTATATTTAAATAATTAATTTACACTTTTCCATGTCTTCTAGGTGCTAACATGCAAAGAGGATCCAACCCATGAATTGATAAAACATGGGTTAAGTATGGGTTGTGAGAGTATGTTGAAGAATGAAAGTTTAATTGAACAATTTGTAAGTAGACATGTTGTTTAACTTTCCTTGTTTTATAATTAATGAAAAAACAAGAAAACTTTATATTAATTATACCGACTATGCTTTGTCATGTCGTATTAAACATGTAGGAAACAAAGTATGGAATGCAGACATCAGAGGAGATTTTGAGAGAATTCATGAAGCATGGATTCGAAAGAATGTGTATTGTTTATGAATGACTTGATGCTAAGGTATGTTTTTTGATTTACACAATCATGTATATTCTACTATATATCTATATCTATATCTATATCTATATCTATATCTATATCTATATATATATATATATATATATATATATATATACATACACTTGTTACAATTTATTTCTATGTTTGTAGATGAAATATGAAGGGGCAGACCATTAAAAACAAGACGATCATCAAGAAAAAATTATGTTAAAAAAACAAAGTACAATATCACCTACAAATGTTGAAGAAATGAGGCATGCACATAACTAGAACAATGTCAACAATTCAATTGATGAATGACTATCAATATAAATGAATGTTACTGCAAGTTGTATGTTTTGGAATATTTGTCTCTGAAAATCAGAGATTTTGTTTAATGTACTTGACATATTGTACCAGATGCATGAGGACATGTTACCAATAAGTGTAACAATTACAAATTGGTTGAAATTTTATTATTGTACTAGAACTTTATATTGCCCCTTTTTGTATGCTAATGAGTCTCTTATTCATATATAATAAAGTGGCTTTCTTATTTCATTGCATTGTCGAATGCTGTAAAATGTTGCGATCCCGAATAAATAATATGTGGATGATTTACAATGATACAAATAAAAAATGTTTAATTGGTTGGATAACACAATAATGCAATCATTATATCGAAATGAAATAACATAAATATAAAAAAAATATTATTATAAAAAAATATTTGATTTTGAAATAATTTATTGAAAATTTGTAAAAAATAATGAATTAAAGTATATACATATCAGTGCATTGAATTCTTTTGAACTCACTAGAGCCATAATATAGAAATTGGTGTGTTTTGATGAATCATATGCTTTGGTACATATAAATTATAATAACGCATTGACACGTACTATTGAGAAAACACATTGTTCTGTAAACGATATAACGTACAATAATATTTATCATTTCAAAATTGTATGGTGCTCATGTTTGAAATATTAACCGGTGCACTAAATTTTTTTATTGTACAGGTGTGTTATGTTTATTATACACACCATGAAGCTAAATATTATATATGCACTTGTGCCTTTACTATATTATATGCATCGATGCATACTAAAAATAATGTTGCCGACATATTGATACATACTAATTATAGAAGCACCAGGGAACATTATATATTAAATGCATCAGGTCTCCGAATTATCGCAATGAGGCTAACTATAACTTAAATACACTGGTACATACTAATACTAAATCATGTCAGTGCTAACTATAACTTGATCGCACCAGGGAGGACAAATCCTAAAGCACATCATTGCATCATAAGAGAAGAATGTGTAATCGATGTGTAGTAATTATAAGAGCATCAGTGCTCTACATATGACAAAAAAGACAGAACCGATGCATAGTACTTATAAATGCACCAGTGCATTTTTTTATTATATTCAGGTCTGATGCATTTTTTATTATATTACTTGTCGATGCGGTTTATTATATTAATATACCAGTGTGGTTTTTTCAATAGCGCGCTGGTGCGTTTTAACAAGAAATGCATCGAAAATAAAACCGCCGCTACAACCTCCACTTGCCCAATGTTTTTTAGTTATATAGAACATTTGCTAAAACATATACAACCAATAGAGGAGGTTGTAGTGGAGGTTTTTTTTAAAAATCTCTAATTTTTTTCCACTAAAAACCTCCGCAAAAAGCTCCACTAGAAGATGTTCTCCTTGTAGTGATTTAAAGGATCTTAATTCTCTGGTTTTAATAATAGTGTTTAAAAATATCTATACTCAAGACATATTATACATTTGGATGCATGTTTTCACAAGTTGTCACCTACAACTAATTCACTTCCAATGTGCCTAAGAAATTGAGGTCCACTAAAGAGAACAATTCTTTCTATTTTTATAATATGTTTGAAACATAGGTATTCTAATAAAGGATGAACACCTTCAGTAATCACTCACACAACCAGATCAAAGATAAACACACCGATATTTTGACATGGTAAAAACCCTACCAAGAAACATCCATGACACCAACCAACGTGGCCGCTTGGAAAAAAAATTTAATGCAAAAGAAAAGTATTACATTGATATTTACAAGAGAGTTTTTGACAATAGATCACTAACAAATGACCCTCCATGCCCTTTAAATAGAGATCATGGACCAATCAGGTGTTAATCCATGGATCAATGTAGTCATTAAGATCAAGGAGAATATAAACCATTGGATCACTCTAAGTCAGGAACATATCGTGACCAACAAATTACCTAACTACAAATGAATACTAATGCATACTAAAGAAACACACTAAGAAACAAAATTTTACGTAACAACACATTAGACCAAGTTTATCTTAAATAATTCCTAAGTGTCCAAATATCCTAACATCCCCCCTTAAGAACAACTTGGGATAGGATTGAATTATTTAAAAATGTGACAAAATAGGAGAAGGAAGGAGGTATTAGAGCCTATTCCCCCTTAATGACAACTTCATGAACTCCTAGCATAGATTGAATCTTGGAAAGCTTCTTTTCTGTAAGAGACTTTGTGGAAATGTCTGTAACTTGATATTTTTTAGGGAAAAAGAGCACTTCAATAACTCAATCATAAATGAGCTTTCTGATGAAGTGCCTTCATATCTCGATGTGTTTTCTACGTTTATGTTGAAATGGATCTTTGACGAGATTGATGGCACTCTTATTGTTGCACCAGAGGGTTGTTGGATTTTGTTGCTGGAATCCAAACTATGAAAGGATATGTCAAAGCTACAAGAATTTTTGACTTGCATTAACCTCTTCTCAATACTCTACTTCTGTTGAAGAAAGAGAAATAGCTCGTTGTTTCTTACAGGCCCAAGTGACAGGTCTTGATCCAAGGTTGAAAACATAACCTACAATATATTTTCGATCATCAAGGTTGTTGGCCCAATCTAAATTAGTGAAACCAACCAATAAAGGATCCCCCCTTGAATTCTAATGTATCCCAAACTGAATTGTACCCCGAACATACTGTAGTATCCTTTTAGTTGCTTTCTAATGGATTTCATGGGGTGTTTGCATATATTGGGTAACAATACCAATAATAAATGAAATATCAGGATGGGTATGAGTCAAATATAAGAGGATACCAAATAAATGATGGTACAATTATCCTCATTTTGTGGATAACTAAGGATATTATGTCTTGAGGGCCTTAGGTTGCAGATATGGAGTGTCCAGATACTACATGACCAACAATACCCCTTTTGCATAGATGGAAACCCCTCTCACAACCAAATATGATCAAATATTTCCAGATGGCATCCACCACATCAATTGTCTTCCAGAAGGCAATGGGCCTTGCCCCATGAGGTACAAGTCAGTATTATGGTGAGCATCATTTCAATATTTAATCCAGTTGAGTATGTTGTATCTTATATTGCTCTAGATTTCATGATATATGCTTGGACATTATGCCTTTTTCCCTTCTTGACCTTGGTGGTTGACATTGTGCCCTAGTAAGTGGTTTTCCTTGGGAATGGGTTTTCTACTAGGAACTCCCTTAATGAGCCATCGTACCGTTCAAGACCATACTTACCAATTTCCATCATTATTCCCATCCATGTCCTTATCTCTTGGGATTTTAGGGTGTATTTATCCAAGAAGAGGTTGTCCCTCATTCTTTGGGAAGAAGGGGATGAAAGCCCAAATGGATTTATGTTGGGTAAAAGATAAAATCCTTGTTTAAATCCTCCATATGATTCACCCAGGGATCACCCAAGAAAAAAGTGAAACAATTATATTTGAGTAAAGGGGACCCACAATATAATAAACAATGCTTAAAAGGATATTTGAAGGATAGGAGGTGTCATCACGATCCGACCTATCACATCCATGAAAATCTAGTGGTATGCCATTACCATCACCTAGTCACCAAAATAGGGTAATGGCTCCCAGTTGCATGGCTGAGAGAAAGGGGGTCTAACCAGGAGACAAAATTCTCATTTCCACTAGGTGTTTATGGGTGAAATTGCCATCATCTAGTCACCACACTAGGGCAGTGACGTTCAACCTCTCTTTATGCTATATTGAAAGAAAATACAAAGAAAGAAAGATAAAAGGAAATTGATGGGCTTGGAAAAAGTGCATTACGGGCAAAGGTACCACACACCCTCTACAAAGGAATTCATTAATGAGACACTATGAACCCTTTTATGTCATGAACCCTATTCCCATTGAGTCTTTACCCCCACCATAGTCTTCATCATTTTATGCTTCATGTTATTGGTTAAACAAGGTTTTGCTAAGAGAAGTACAAGGGCATACACCCTCTTAGCTTAAACCCTAGCTAGTGAAACTTGTCATGCGAATTAAAATGGATTACACCCCCAAGGAGGTATATTCTCTATATTTTTATTTATTTGACTCCATTAAACCAATAGTAAAGGCACTAGTCATATATTTTTTTCATTAGAGATATAAAATCATTTCCTTGGGAAACATGAATTTTTATCTTTTCAAAGATATCTTGCTTGGAGTTGGTTTTCCTCATTGAGAGGAGTCTTCCCCTATTATGGCATCCCCTCTCTCCCAATAATTTACTTTATGTTACAAACCATAACCTATAGACATTAGGGCTGATCTAATCTAGATAAACTACTAACCATAACTCCTAAACTAACCCTAGACTAGCTCCTAAATTTTCCTCATTTTCTCTACTAAATAGGGCACATCTTTTGGAATAATTGTTGGCATATTTTGATGGTATAATTTTCTTATATAAGTTACTGAATGCTACAGCCATAAGGCTGCAATTTTCTTAATAAAAAACATGTTATAACAACTTGCTTTATTCAACCTTAAAGTGCAAATTTTCAGTCATAATTGATTGCCATACTCATTGATAATATTATTGTTTGATCTCGTGCCTTACATGCTGATTTGAATGTGCTACTTGCTGATATAAACTATCATCTACTACTGCAAATTATGGAAATCAAGCTTAACTTGTTGATCCATACTAACATATATTATTGTAAGTTGGATTTTCTTGTGTCTTGGGCAAGTACAATCATCCAGAGAAGTATTATACCCTTGGGGAAACAATCACTTGACTTAAAAGGCATGTCTTCCCACATTTCACTCCAATTAGAGTTGAACTCTAGGGGATTCACCTCCATCTCTATCCATCCCCATCTAATTCCCCCTAGGGTCACCGAGATCGCCTCCCTAGAGTGACATAGTCACCCTTGAAGTGAAAGACCTACATCGAGGTAGCATTGGGTGTTGGATTCTCAAGTTGTAGCACTTGATTTATGTTTGGGTTAGGATTTTCCCAACCTAAAACTTGCGCTATAACATTTTTACACCGCTGTTGGGGAAGATTTTGAATCTTCTTTGTACCCTAATGGAACTTTGGTAAGCTATCCCAAAGCCTTTCCCTTATCTTTCCCGGAGACTCCACTCAAGGGACATTTCATTTCCACTTTTATTGATGAGTTCATTTTGAAACTCATATGGGAACTCCACCTTCTTAGAACCCTTCTTTCCCCAAACCTTTTCCCCCTGGAAGGTTCAAGCTTTCTAAGGTTACCAAAGAAGTCCTCCTCCCTTTTCCATAATACCCTTCATCTTATTCCAATGAATCACCCTTGGGAAAGGGACCTCTACAAACCCCTTAACATGGAAAATATCCAAGGTTACCCTAACAAAATGCCAACATAAGTCAACAAGTGGTTGCCAAAGTTCCCAGGAAATAATGTGATAACTGTCGAAGACTACATTTATGTCATGGGTCAGGATTTCGACAATGTAGGTATTGATCATGAAGATGTGACCATGAGACTATTTTCTTCATCATTGACTGAAGAATCCCTTAATTGGTTCAAAGGACTCCCTGATTATCATATCACGTCCTATGATGATTTTTCCAACTTATTCAAGAGAATATGGTCGAGAAAATAAGATGGTGGGACACTTTGGACTTAGTTCAATCAAATAAAGAAAAAGGAGAATGAAACGGTAAGGGAATAAATTTTTCCATATTTGATAGGTTGTATAATCATATTCCAACAAATTATAGTCCTACAACTTTATCAATACATCTTGTTTACATGAATGATTTTGAATGGAAGTTCCAATACATTATTAAATATAAAAATCCCACATCATTGGAAGAGGATAAAGAGTTCAATATCGACACTAAATAGAATCCCCTTGATTCAAAAGTAAAACCTTTTCAATGCCCTCGTAACAAGACAAAATCAAGGACGAAGGTTTCTAATAACAATGTTCCTGATCTGATTCTTTCTTGACTCAAAAGATAGACCAAATGAATACTCAGTTTATTTAGGTGCATAATCAACTTATGAACCATATGACTACAGTGGAAAGAAATCTATCTACTCCCAGACCTTAGTTTTCCATACAATAGAGAGATGCCATCGGTTGGAAACCAAGACCTCAGCAAGAGGAAAAGGCCCTAGATACTTTGAAACCTATTGGGACAATTGATATAGAAGCTTGGTGTCTCCCATGCCAAGAACCCCATAGGGAATATGAGTTCCCCTGACAAGACGAAGATTACCCTAATGATATAAAATACATGATCTGCAATTTCGATGATGAACAGGTTACCCAAGAAAAGATCAATGAAGATAGAAGAATAGGAGAAAGAGAGGGGAGACTTCGGGCCTTAAGTTAACTGAAAGATGATCACAATAAGGAATTAAGGAGGATGGAAATTATAACCTACAAAAGAAAAAATCCTTCAGCCCCTCCGCCACATCATGATACTCTTCTTCCATCAGTAGAAAAGGTGGCTCCACCACCTCCATCATCGGTATGTGAGTTTCTTCCTAGGAAAAATCATACATATGACATTTCATTGAGTATAGATGTTGTAGGCGTGTTTGGAAAATTGAATATGGTGGTCCCAGTGACAATGATGTGTAAGATCCCTTCCATAAAAAGGGAAACTTTGAGCATATTACAGGTGCCAATCGAGAAGGAGGATCCTCCCATCATTTTAAATACTATGTATCTCGATCAGGGAAGAGACAAGAACCCTCTCTTCTATATTTCATTAGGAATGACTGGCCTCCACTTGAACAAATGCATGTTTCATTCAAGGGCCTCAGTAAATGTCATGTCAGTGAAGGTGATGAAACAACTTGGTTTGAAGACAACCTGACCTTATGGAAATGTTTGTGGTTTTGATTCAAGAAGATTTGATGTCTTGAAGATGTGTGAAGACATTGAGGTATTTTTGATATATTTTCCACATATCAATGTCCTCATGGACATATTGATGATCAATGTTCTTGATGCTTGGGGGATTATCTTGTCAAGGACCTGGTCCTCATCCCTTGGAGGTTTCCTTAGAATTAACCTTACCCATGCATATATTCCCATGGGATATGGCACGTATGAGATCTTACATAACATGGAAAAGAAAGATACACATGTGATGGATTTGAGGGGCCCTAACTATGTCAGTGAACATTACCATGATATGCCTCCACAATTTATTTAGTATGATCCATCTAAATTACCCTTCATGCAAGAATATTCCATAGAGATGTTTCTCCTATGGACATATAAAAATAAGAATGCAAAGTACCATGGGAAGGAGATGGGGTCTATCCATATTATACAAGAAGAATATGAGAAACATGAAGAAATCATCAAAGAAACAGTCCACATAGAGCTTCCATATGATGAGAATACACCTTGCATCAATTTCAATGAAGGAAGTCTTGTGATCATGTGGGAAAAAATAAAGGGAAAGCCCATATATGACCAAGAAGACAACAAATCTTGGCTTGGCCCTTATATCATCAGGAAGAAATTTGACAAATAAATGTACTATCTGAAAAACATTAGACGAGATAAATATGCCACTACTAGTAGATGAGTCGCTTCTCCAACCTCACATCCATGTCACATGACTTCTTCAGGGCCCATGCCCCAGGTAATTAGGTAAGTCATTTTGATCCCCTGCATTTTCATTTCGATTGCTCATACTAGTTTAGATGCATTTGATTTTAATTTTTCTCTACTTGCACTATTGATTTCATGCTTAGCTTAGAATTTTTTGAAAAAATGTCAAAATTTTATTTTTCTAGTTTAGTTGGTTTTGATTATTATCATATGATAACAAGGATGAGTAGGCCATCTTTCACTTTACAATTTGATGTTTCCTTTCAGGAACAGGTCTACCATGAGATGTTGCAGTTCTCATGCACTCTATGACAAGCAAATGTCCCCATGTAGGAGCCATATGTTATCCCCATTTTGTGGATAAAATAGGATATTATGTCTCAAGGCCATCGAGTTGCATATATGGAATGTCGAGAGACTACATGACCAACAATACCCCCTTTGCACAGATGGAAACCCCTCTCACCACCACAGATGGTCAAAGATTTCCAGATGGCATCCACCACATCAGTTGGCTTCCAGAAGGCAGTGGGCCTTGATCCATGTGGTACAAGTCAGTATTATGGTGAGAATAATTTCAATATTTAATGAATTTGAGTATTTTGTATCTTATATTGCTCTATATTTCATTATATATGCTTGAACGCTATGGGTTTGCTACTAGGAACTCCCTTAATGAGACATCATACTGTTCCTGGCCATACTTACCACTCTCCATCATTATACCCCTCCATTTACTTATATCTTCGGATTTTAGGGTGTATTGACCCAAGAAGGGGTTTCCCCTCATTCTATGGGAAGAAGGGGTTGAAGGCCTAGAGGGATTGATGTTGGGTAAAAGATAAAAGCCTTATATAAATATTCCATACGCTTCACGCAGGGATCACCCAAGAAAGCAGTGAAACACTTATATTTGAGTAAAGAGGACCCTAAATATAATAAAAAATTATTATAAGAATAGTTGAAGGATAGAAGGTCTCATGACGAGTCAACCTATCACATCCATGGATATCTAATGGTATGACATTGCTATCATCTGGTCACCAAACCAGGGTAATGGCTCGCAGTTGCATGGCTGAGAGAAAGGGGGTCTCATCATGAGATAACCATATCATTTCCACTAGGTTTTTGTGGGTGACATTGCCATCATCTAATCACCACTCTAGGGAATTGACCTTCAACATATCCTTATGCTATATTGAATGAAAATACAAAGAAACAAATATAAAAGGAAATTGGTGGGCTTGGAAAAAGTGCATTGCAGATGAAGGTACTACACACCCTCTACAAACTCACCCATGACTAAGACATTATGACCCCTTGTATGTCATGAGCTCTATGCCCATTGAGTCTTGACCCCCACCATAGTCTTCATCATTTTATGCTTCATGTTATTGGTTAAACAAGGTTTTTCTAAGAGAAGTATAAGGGCATACACCCTTTTAGATTAAACCCTAGCTAGAGAAACTTTCCTTGGGAAGTAAAAGGAATTACACCCCCAAGGAGGTATATTCTCTATATCTTTCTTTATTTGACTCGATTAACCCAATAGTAAAGGAACTAGTCATATATTTTTTTTCATTGGAGATATAAAATCATTTCCTTGGGAAACATGATTTTTTTTTATGTTTTGAAATATCTCTTGCTTGGAGTTGGTTTGCCTCATTGAGAGGAATTTTCACCTATTAGGGTGTCCCCTCTCTCCCACTACTTTACTTTATGTTACAAACCCTAACCTACAACCATTATGACTGATCTAACCTAGATAAACTACTAACCATAACTCCTAAACTAACCCTAGACTAGCTCCTAAAGTTTCCTCATTTAATCTAGTAACTAGGGCGCATATGTTGGGATAAATGTTGGCATATTTTGACGGTATTATTTTCTGATATAAGTGAATGAATTATACATCCATAAGGCTGCAATTGTCTGCAGGAAACACATGTTATAACAACTTTATTTATTAAACCTTAAAGTGCCATTTTTCAGTCATAATTGATTGCATACTCATTGATAATATTATTGATTGATATCATGCTTTACATGATGATTTGAATGTCTTACTTGCTGATATAAAATATCATCTACTACTGCAAATTAGGGACAAAAATCTTAACTTTTTGATCCATACTAACATATATGATTTCAAGTTGGATTTTCTTGTGTCTCGGGCAAGTACAACCATCCATAGAAGTTCTATACCTTTGGGGAAAAAATCAATTGACTTACAAGACATCTCTTCCCAAATTTCACTCCATTTAGACTTAGCCTCTATGGGATTCACTTCCATCTCTATCCATCCCCATCTCATTCCCCTTAGGGTCACCGATATTGCCTCCCTAGAGTGACCTAGTCACCCTTGAAGTGTGGGACCTACATCATGGTGACACTAGGTGTAGGATTCCCAAGTTGTAGCACTTTCTTAATGGTTGGGTTAGGCTTTTCCCAACCTACAACTTGCACTATAGCAGGTACAAAGTGTCATCAACTTTGAGAGAAGTACAAGTGGTAGTAAGTTTGACTTCATATTCGAAGGGAGAAGATGATGGTTTAGAATCATCCATGTGAAAGTGACTGAGAAGGTAAAAATCATACTTAGATTGTAAAACAAATATTCCTTCCTAGGTTTGAAATAATTTGAGGCCAAGGAAATAATGCAAATACTCTAAGTCTTCCATTTCAAATTTATTTTTAGGTTGGATTTCACATTGGTCAAAATTTTTGGGTCACTACGAGTGAGGATAAGATCATCAACATAAAGAACATGGATTTTGAGATGGATTCCTACTTTCTTGGTATAGACATTAGGATCATAATGGCATCTAGAAAATACAGTGTCAAAAAGAAAGATGTCCATTTTGGCATACCAAGCTCAAGGAGATGTTATGAGGAAAATATCTCTATGGCTAGGGGTACAGTACAATATAATAAATGACACACATAAATAAACTCTAATACCAAGTATGTTATGTAAATGAAATGCTAACAATTAAAGGATAAGAGACTACCTTGTCTCGACATTCGAAGAAGACCACTGTTGAGCATGCGACACAAATCTTTATACTTGTAGCTTGTCCTCAACAACCAAGATACGCAAGCATATGGTGATAATATATAATTTTAGCATATATATTAGCATAATCCATTAACATACATGAAAAATATGCCCATGGAATAATAATTCAAATATTTTCAAGATATCAATTGGACAAGAAACGAGTATTTCTATTAAAATAATCAACAAAACTACATAGTTGACAAACTTCTGTAATGACACATATAAGAACCGAGAAACTAAGTCCCCCTAGCTAGGCCTCCACCACTTCAATCCTCCACCAAACCAAGATCATATAAAGGACTCAATGAGGTTCTCCATCACAATGAAGGAAGAGCTTGGGGGCTGAATAAGGAGTTCATACTTTCAAGGACAAGGGATGTAGACTCAATATGAAGTGAAATTTCTCGAGAGTGTCTTTTCTCTCAAAGTTTAATTGTTTCATCAAGGCTTGGATATGGCTCAATTTATATTCTTCAAATGGAACTGAAGGGTCGAGTCAGAGCGTTTCAGTATATGGAACATCAAGGATCATGGATCTCATGACATGGCATGGAAAACCGACATAATTTTTAATTTTGAGCACCAAACCCGATGTACGCGGGATGTGGTGGAGAAATATGTGTATACGCTTGTTGTATAACTAATAGAGTGCGTATATGTGGAAAAATATGTGTTTTTGTTTCTGGAAGGCACAAAAAGGGAACTTCAAGTCTGCATAGGGAAATGGAAATCCATCCAAGCAAGTTGCATGGAGTGAGGAAAAATTTGTTGTAACAGATGCCCCCTAATGTGTGAGGTTAGAGGACTATCCGTGATGGCCGAAATAAATTATAATTCTCAGAAGTGGAGTAATGAAGATTGATCTAGAAGTACTAGTTTCTCATGAGAATATTACAATCCATAATGACTTTGTGCACATGGATGCCAATCTGAATTACACTACAGATCGATGTGGAATTATATCAAATAGCTATTCACGGCCATGAATAGAGAATACAACGCGGACATATGCCATAGGTTGTCATAGTCATGAACAAGGCATAGTGGAATCCTATCTCAAAATAAATATGAAGATATATGTATACAATGGAGTACAATCTGATCTCCCATGAGTACTAAAGTCATATAGGTATTGGTCCAATGAAAGACAACAACATATTAGGAATGTTGCTACTATAAGCTGGAGGTCTTCTACACTATATGCTAAAGATGCAATTCTACATAATATAAATAGAGGAGTTAATGTCGAACACAATGAGACTTTGTTTGATTACTGGTCATTAAGGTATATCATTAACAAATGCGATACAACCTACCGATAATGAAAGTAGGTATTAAGGAACCGATTACATTTTACAAGTGTGAATAAGGGTGTTGAGATCGAACAATTGAATAATCCATCAATCAAGAGACATTGATGTATTCCCAACTGTCGATGGTGGGAGAACTTTCCATTGATGACTAGAAGCCTCTAGGTACTCATATAACTCTAGGTCTCACTTCCATAATAGATGAGCTGAATTCAATGGAAGGAGACACACTGAAAGGAGAGAATTAGGGCATCTCTAATCATTTAGCACGAGGTACAAATAAATATCTTGATGATTAGGAGGAGCTTATACGAATATGATGTTCACAAACCAACGAACCTATGCATCCCTTGCATGCACAACATGTAAGTAGTGCACGAAAGAGATCCTATGAATAACAATGAATAAGGAAAAATACTAAGAAAGGAGAGGAAACCACCAATAAGGCTATTGGAATCCAAGACACTGCATGAATCTAAATGTGTGAATATATTTCTTACAGTTGAACACAAGGTAAACCCACTCGGTCAACGATGAATGTGGAAATGTCAATTGTTGGGCTCAAGTTTACCTACCCATAATGAAAGTAGGACCAGGGTGCATGGTAGGACTACAACTTCATGTGACTCTGAGATACACTGAGGGTATGGCCGACATGTAAAGTCAAGATTTATGAGAAATGGCCAACACAAGATTATAGACTTTCTTTGAACAAGAGAATGATACATACAGATAACTCAGGAAGCATAGAATTGATCATAATACTTTGTGATGCAGAAGGCATAAAAAAACTCTCCATAGGGACTGGAAGAATAACCAGTCAGAGGAGTAAACTCTAAGTAATTAGATCAGATTCCTAAGGTCATGCTAAACCCAATTTGGATGAAAATGGACTCAAAATTTTGTGCTCTATTCAAAGGAGACACGATTGTTGCCGATATGAGATAATATTGTTTTCCTACACGTTATTTTTTGTTTTTTCATAGGCAAAGAAACACTATGATATAGGAGAGGAAATGAGTGTCGCAAGTCAGCATATTGTTCCAAGCAATAGAACATACCTATGCTCAATGAAAGGAAGTGTGTGTTGGGCATGGAATCTTAGGGGGATGTTTCCTCTTAGGGTATAGGGTGTCAAGATGTAAAGGATATATAGAAGGCTTTGCTTGGCTAGTGATGCAAATTGCTGAGGTAAGAGGCTTATAATGAGAAAGAAGGAACCAAAAATAGGCTCAATACTACAAACATGATGATGGAATGCAATTGCAACTTAACTCCAAAAAATTTCCTTTTTCATAAATTTATTCCCCCGGGCCCGAAAAAGTATAAAATAATACCTAGGAGAACTCTTCTAGCCAATAGTGACTAGAGTATTTCTTTTTCTTTTTCGTAAGTAGTCTACCTGGTCCGGAAAAGGGTTAAACTTACACCAAATAGACGACCTTTCAAATACATTTAATGAGTGTGAAAGAGACTGTTTCACTCGACAATATTTTCATTTTTTCAGGATTCGGAAAAGAGGTTAACCAAGACTCGGGGGGAGTCCCATAGGTAACTGTTAAGAACCAAACATCAATATAGCATAGAAAAACCTCAAGAAAAGTACTCAACACCTTGAAAAAGAGATAATATCTGATAATAAGCCTCTTCAAGGGGGCAACCTCCTTTTACCCCACTTAAATGTTCAAGTACAAGATGATTCAAAATGAAAATGTCTCCTTGGTATATATAGGAGACTAGGAGGTTTAATGGCCTAAAGCCGACATAAATAAAATAACATTACTAATCTAAATTACAACTAATGGCCTA
>JASDQU010102776.1:403461-473184 GCA_032191745.1 Picea mariana
TTTAGGTAGTTCTCTGATATTTCTTCTCTGCAATGCCACAGGTCTGATCAAAATTGGATGTGCCAAGTGGAATTTATGGTAACTTCCTCACAACTTGCCGATTTTTGGCCTTTCCAGGAGATCTCACTTGTATAGAATGCCCCACACAAAATAATTGATATCAAATTCTGAAACTTGCACCCAAAATACAACAGACTGTCCACGATCCAATGCAACAAGTCCCACTCAATTTGGATACTCTAGGAAGACGTTATGATTGTTTTACCTAGAACACCTTCTTGAGACTAGTCAATAGGGCTAGTCAGATACCCTATCTTACACAGGGTGTATCTACAAATTTGAAATGACCCAGACACTGAACTTTTTACCACAGATACAATTATAATTTCTGTAAATGTTATCCAAAGGGCAGGGTCTGAAACATTACAGAAAAGTTTTTATAGCGAAAATGCCTCAATGACTCATTTCAGGATGATTCCATAACCCTATATTGGACACGATGTATCTTCGAAAGTATAAGGCCTCGGGAGCTGAAGTTTGAACCCAACGTACCTTGATCCGTCTACTAAAAACCCTTTAAGAGGTTCCTTCTGAAACGTGGTAGAAAACAAGTTATAGCAAAAATGCCACGGTGTCTCAGATGTAGCAATGAAACCCCAAGACCTTGAGCTCTGATACCATATGTTAAGAACCAAACATCAATATAGCATAGAAAAACCTCAAGAAAAGTACTCAACGCCTTGAAAAAGAGATAATATCTGATAATAAGCCTCTTCGAGGGGGAAACCTCCTTTTACCCCACTTAAATGTTCAAGTACAAGATGATTCAAAATGAAAATGTCTCCTTGGTATATATAGGAGACTAGGAGGTTTAATGGCCTAAAGCCGACATAAATAAAATAACATTACTAATCTAAATTAAAACTAATGGCCTAAAGCCGACATAAATAAAATAACATTACTAATCTAATATGCCCCAATTAAGTGGTAATGAGCCAATATTAGGGCTTAACAGTAACAGTCAAAATTCTTGTGAGTAAGAATATGGAGTTTGAACACAAAGTCATATAAGGACTATAAGGAACTCTCGGTCCTATGGAATAACTTCTGCATGGGCACCAAACGACACAAAGGTTCTAACTAGGGCACCCATGTTTGGTAAGTCTCTACCACTTATGAACGACACTTCTAGTAGTAGTGAGAAGGTTTTGTGTCGCTAATAAATGGGTCCATACCTGGGGTGTATGGATCACGATCATAGGATGATGCAGGAATGAAAAATGGAGTGAAAACCTATCCTATATTCCAGTGAGAGAATATACATGTTGAAGGTATGAACAAGTGGTACGAGACTGGAAACCACCAAAACATCATGGAAAAAACCATCAAAAACCAAGTCTTTCCACTTCTCTATTAGTCCATAAGGAAAAACAAAATAGCAAAAACTATAGAAAGTGGGTAAAACATTTCTACTAATAGTAAAAATAGAACATTTTACCATACCATTTGAGTTTTTTCAACCACATAGTGCATTTTAGGCCATTCTTTCCACGATCTTCAAGTGTTGATTGCAGGAGCTATGATCAACATAATCGACAACCTTCTGGACCAAGTAAGTGTCCATCCCGTGTTCTTCAATTTCAATGGTTTAAATTTCAATTTTAGGCCCCATGTTTTTAGTATTAGAGGGCGTAACATGGAAAATAGGGTATACGCATGTGATATTTCATCAGGTCATGTATATGACCCCATATATGTGGGAAAAGTGAATCCATAATGAATATATGCATCCCTATACATGATTGTTACCAAGTTAGCCCCCGTACGAGTCGGTGAACAACTTTTTTGAAAGGTTTTAACTCAAAAAATGGTTTCTCCTTTGTAGGATGGTGATTGAATGGAGGTAAAGGGAGCATGAAGAGATATATGCAACAATGGGAAGAGATGCAAGGCCCCAACAAGATGTGGCATTTATAAATTTTGGGCTCTCAAAGGAATGCAAGATCAGGTGAGGTTACTCTAGTTGCTAGTAAACTATTGGGATCCGGAGACAAAGTCCTTCAACCTTGATGGGAAACCATTGAGGATTGAAGTGGATGATATATACTTCATCGAAAGATTGTCTCGCTGAGGTGAGGTAGTGAATCTCAAGGCCCAAGGGGATGGGGGTGTTATGACTATGGAGGAGTACATTTCCACCCACTTTGTTGCAAGCACAGATAAAGTAGGGAGCCAAATCCCTATTAGGGTGATCAAGAACCTGATCTTAAATATCGTCGTTCTTGTAATCACATGGATTTTTGGGTTGGCCTCATTACACAATGAATCAAGGACACTCATGTTTTATGAAGAGGAGTGTTTAAGACCCACTGTTTATGACTAGTGTACCTCACTGATGGCTAATATGAAGAGCCATTTGACATATTGCAAACAAGGGAAAATGAGAAATTTTGGATTTGCATCCATACTTTTTAGTTTTTTCTTTGAGAGGGTTCTAGGTTTGATCCCTAGAGTAGATATTACTCCACATGGAAAACGTGATCTAGCCATGTCATAGTGGATCAACGTGATGAGGAAGCTAGGAGGTGGTAGGGTGCCAACCCCCTACAATGATGAGTTCTTTTTCTAGTGGCACCGATAGGTCATAGCCATTGACGAATACCCTTATGATAGGATCGACTAAAGAGAGGATCCGGACATGCCTTTTCCACCAGGTTCCTCCTATGATGATATTGGTAATAATTTTTTTTATATATTTCATTTTTTTTGTGTTTTTCAATAAAAATAAAAAGCACAAATATTTTTGTATGGTATCAAGTGTTAATAATTGCTTTGTTACGCAGATGTAGGTCGGTGATGGCTAGATGGATTCCCACCTTATCAACGGAGGGGCCAAGGAGATGAGAAAGTGGGCATGAATACAAAGAGATTGATAAAGAATTTATAGGGGAACCCTTCTCGATTGACGTGCATGATTCCTATGGTTCAAGTGGAGGATCTACCAGAGGCGATGCAATGATAGATGGCGGGTGTACCCAGTGCATGGGTGTGACTCTTTTGGTTTCTTGAAAACATCATTGTGTGCTATCATGATACGTATCTAATGCCATAGGTTTAGATTCCATGGTCATATTATATACCTACCATATATGTATTTTGAGGGTGTGAGCCCCATTTTGTACTATGACACCATATTTTTTGAACTCGAAATCATGAAATATAAAAAACATTTTGGTCTTTGGCTTTACTTATATATGTTACAATGTCTAAATGTATGAATGTGTTTTCTTTGCTTAGTTAAGTGACAAATTCCAATCTAAAATATAATTAGCATATGCATTAGATACATGATTAGAACTTCTAGGTATGTGATTATAAGTAAGAAAATCAAAGTATCGTTCAAAAATTAGTACCTGTAGGAATCATCAGAGTAGAGTAGGATCTCGCACATGGTAACTTCCATTCAACTGGGATTCCATGTGAACCTATAAATTATGAACATCATGTGAAATGGCATCGCGTAATAGCTCTATAACGATGCTATACTTAGCCAAATTATTCATTGATGGCTCCATACAAACACCACATGAACACACCAGTTGGCCCTCGGGTGAGTAAACGACCCAAGTGACGGAAGCCATGTTCCATGTATGACGACTAGCACTGTTTTCAAATCCTAAGTAAAATGAAGACTCTATTAACATCTGCTAACCAAGGGAAAACTTGATAAGCAATTTGATGACACAAAGGAGAATATGTATATACAATAAGATACACTAGTATACAAAAGTTCACGCCTAATATTGAGGGCTCAAGTGTAATACCTTTTAAGGTAGATCTCATTTATGGGCTCATCCAACATATTCCCTTCATAATATTCCAATTCGTAAAATCTTTTCTCTAAGACACGATGCATGACATAAGGACCGTGCCACATGGGGTTGAAATTGCATGCCCACAATGGTTCTTTGGCTTGGTCACAAAGGAGAACCAAGTCAACCTCAACTTACTTCCGAGGATAGAGAGACTTATCACATTGAACCTTAACATGTCATTTATTCACTTAGATAATTATAGAGGCATCTTGATGCTACTCATCAAGATGCTCCAGGTGTACAAGGCATTCTTCAAGATCAGATGTGTCAGGTAGGAGCTCAATTTCCAACTTAAGAGAAGGGATTTCGCAGTCAGTCAGAAGAATCAAATCCACATCATGTACTAACTAAAAAAGAGAGAAGAAAGTGGAAGTATTTACCGAGGTTCGGTACACCCAAAGTGCAGGGTAAATAATCATATGTGAGTCAGATTTACTCTGGTTGATAGTTTTTTTCAAGATGGTAGTAAGAGATTTATTCACCACCTCTACTTGTCCATTTTCCTAGGGATAGTAAGGGGAAGAATGATCGTTCTTAAACCCTAGTTTTTATGCTAAATCTTTCATCATTTCATTCTAAAAGTGACTTCCATGATCAGTGAAAAAATATCTTGGGATTCTGAATCAGGCTACAATCTGGTTGAAAATGAAGAATGTTGTAGTCTTACCATATGATTTAAAGGTAGGCATGGCCTCAACCCATTTAGTAAAGTAATCCATGGCCACAATAATATGTTGGTGCCCCCCAGCCAAGGTTGGGTTACAGTACATAAAATCTACCCCCCCACTTAGTGAAGGGACCGAAGGTGACAACTAGTTGAAGAGGGGCTAGGTGAGAGCGCATTTTTCGAGAGAACACATGGAAAGGGTGACACTTCTTGACTACTTTAACACAATATTTAAAAACTAGTGGCCAAAAATAACCGGCTCACAACATTTTTGGGGATATCGCAATCTTGAGTAAATGACCACCACAAGCCGCACTATGACAATCGTTGAGAACAGACTCAAATTCCCCGTGAGTCAAGAAACTATGTAAAATATTATCTACCCCTTGATGATACAAAGTGTCGTCGATAATAAGGTAGGTTTTAGCCTGAAGATGTATACGTCGTTGATCGTCTCTCGACAAATGTTCGGGTAGATTCAAGGTTTGAAGATAGATCAAAATGTATCCATAGCAGGGGTCTGAAGATGAGATAAGCAAGATATCTTCATCTGTGAATGAATCGTCATGAAAAATGTCCTCATCTAGTCAAGGGAAGTCTGATATCAACTCAGTAAAAACTAGCGATTTCTTAGACTTCACCGAAGCGAAATCGAGATCAAATTATTTCAAAATAAAAATCCACTTATTATGTTTCCCCCCTATGATACACTTGGTGAAGACATATTGAAATGGATTAATATCCACAACTATGGTATTTTTTTAAAGTACTATTAAATGTCATAATATTTGAACCGCATGTATGACAACCAAGTCTAGTTTCTCTACATGAGAGTATTTAAGTTCAAGATCGACTAGGTTTCGACTAAGATAGTAGACAATGTGCTCATGGAGCTCATTTTCCTCCTAAACCAAAACCATACCAATAGTCCCTTCAGACGCGATGATATAAATCAAATAGTCTCTACTATAGTATGGAGGCTTTAATAGAGGTCTCGATACCAAAGATTTCTTAAGATAATTGAAGGATTCATGGGCTTGCTCATCCCATATAAACAGAGTGTCCTTATTCAAAATACGCATGAAACCCTTAGTTAAATTGGCATAGTTAAATATGAATCGACGTAGGAAATTAGCCTTCTCCTGTAAACCTTGAAGTTGTCTAATGTTGTCTGGTGGAGACAATCAAAGTATTGCCTCAACCTTCATAGAATCTACGATGATTCCATTCTTAGACACTAAGAATCCTAAAATATGGCCAGACCTAACGCAGAAGATACACTTGTGAGGGTTCAACCGAATGTGATAGTAATGAAATCTATCAAAGACTAATCGAAGGTGAGTGGAGTGATCTACTCTCTTGTGAGAGTGACTAGCGAGATCATCTAGGTAAGCTTTGAAAATATGATTAATATTTTGAAAAGAAAAGTTCATGGCACGTTAGAAGGTTCCTCTAGTGTTTTTAAGGCCGAAAGGCATTTTCTGGTATGAAAACTTACCCCAAGGAAAAATAAACTCCATCTTATGTTGATCCTTGGGTTTGATTTGCATTTGATTATACCCTGAAAATACGCCCATAAAAGAAAAGAATTTACTTCCCACGCACTCATCAAGAATCTGGTCAATGAAAGGAATAGGGAAGTTATCTTTAGGACAAGCCTTATTCAGGTCTTGAAAATCCATACAAACGCAGTTGGTTCCTTGCTTTTTATTTACAGAAACAAGGTTGGACACCCATTCAGTCAAGGGAACTAGGTAGATGAAACCAACATTAAGTAGCTTCTCTACCTCTTCCTTAATAGCAGGGGCCTTCCTAGGATTAACAACTCTAAGATGTTTTCAAATAGGTTTATCATCTAGATAGGTTTTAATATCATGTTCGACAGTTTTGGGGTCGATCCTTGACATCTCTTCATATGACCAAGAGAAAACATCACGAAATCATTTGAAGAGACCGATGTAGATCTGAATTTTTTCAAGTGAACAATCCACACTGATATATACATTCTCAATTTTTCCAGGAATACGAGATATTTCGATCATGAAGGTAGGAGAAATATTCACCATGTTTCCTTCGATGTAAATACCATGTGTATATAATGGAACCACGGTGTGACTGACCATCTCACTCAAGGTAGATCTAAAGTCATCCTTTTTTATCCTAACAATCTATGGGAGGAAATAGGATCGATGATGCATATAGTCCCATGGCCTATTAGGACCATACATGGCCTTTAAGATGGCTTCATCTAAAGGAAAAGTATCATCAAGGCAATCATGTGACCAAGATGATTGAGCAGCCCATAAAATCTCTAGAACAATATCCACCTCATAAATCCATGAGGAGGTAGGATCCTGGTCAACAGTAGTATCAAGAATAGACTGATACACAATATCTGTTGTTGACAGTGGCATTTCCATCCCAATGTGAAACTGACCTTCGTACGACATAATCGGGGAAGGTAGGGTCTAAGGGTCATTGAAATATGAAGTATGGAAAGGAACATACCTCATCAACAATGAAGACTCACTAGAAATGGAATCAATATAGTGAATTAGTTCCATGAAATCAAAGTTTCCCATTAGAGAGGAATACATTATGACACGAACATCCTCAATTTCCTATTGAAAATTGTTGATCATAGGGACTGAAAATCCAATCGATGCACTAGGACTAACATGCGCAAAGGACAACTGATCAATCAACATTGTTATCCCCTAGCCCAGGGATAACTAAGGAGATTATGTCTTGAGGCCCACATGTCCTAGACATGGAGTACTGAGAGCCATATTGACTTGAGCCTGGCCCTGGAGGGCCCATCTTTCTTCTTCAGCGCCTCCAACTTTGTTAGAAGCAGCAACATCCATCCCATCGGCCTGGTCCTTCAGGAGAAATGGGTCTTTCTCCATGAGGTAATGAGTCCGGGTATCATGGTATGTGTCACTCCGATTCTCAAAACATTTGAATATGTTCATTTAATTCTTTTTACTTCTAACATATGCTTGTACCTTATTCCTTTCCACTTGTCCACACCTAGGGGGAATGAAAAAATTCCCTAGTAAATTGATTCCCATAGGGTTTGAGTTGCCATCGGGTGGGTTCATTAAAGGTCATCATACGTTCCCACCATACTTACCACTTTTCATATTTTTCCCTCTCATCCATCCCATAAATTGGTTTGGGCTTTGGGTTTTCCAAGCTAGCAAAGGGTTGTACCTTACCTTGTGGGAAGAAGGGGTTAAAGGCTAAGAGGGTAAAAGTAGCTAGAAAAATATAAAATCCAAAAGAAAAAAACCTTCTTATGCTTCACCCAGGGATCCCTGAGAAAGCAATAAAAGGATTCTCAGGAAGAAACAGAGGGACCCATAAAATAATAAAATCAAGACCTAGTTGGAGGATATGGGGTCTCATTACGAGCGAACCTATTAGGTCCATGGGCATGTAGCAGTATGACACTACCATTCTTCTGGTCTCCATGCTAGGGTAGTGGCTGTTGGTGGAATAGGCAAGAGAAAGGGGGTCTCATCACGAGCCAACATTCTAATCTCCGTGAAATGCTTGTGGGTAACATTGTCACCACTGGTCACCATGCTAGGGAAGTGTCCCCTAAATAGTATCTTGAAAGAAAAATAAAATAAAAGATAAAAGGCATGAATGGGCTTGGAAACATTTTCATTCATGACAAGGTGCAACTCACCCTCTTCATAGGCACCCACAGGTAATCCATACATTCCCCTATCATCACTACACCCATTGCTCAGACATCCCTTACCACCTCACCCACTTACATGGCCTGGATTTGTCTTCACTCGGAAACATCCCACATCCAATGAGAACTATTCCAATAGCATATCCTAACACCCCCTCCAAACCTGGCTTGTAGAATAACATAACGTCTTTGAGAACTTGTCTGGGAAAGGGGGTTTCATGCACATGTTTAAATAACTTGATTATTAGATGTGATTGACATTTGTATGATCCATGTGACTTATGAGCCCATGAAGGGCGTACTTTTTGTTGTTGCAGGGTCACACCTGACAGATAGGTACATATGGGGAGGTGATTAGTTCAGACCTCCATAGGGATAAAATCCCACCAGATGGATGGTGAGACCCCAGCTGTAACGTACCGCCTCGTTACGACAACCGTGCTAGTGATAGGTGCAAATTTTTTTTTTTTTTTTTTGTTAAAAGTGTGTGTGTGCGTATGTACAAGGAAACAACAACATACAACCTATTAGACCCTGTGTCGCCACCCGACGACAATTACGACGCCACTAGGATGAATATAAGAAGATGACCAGGACGCACGACACGTAACCACATGCATAAATGATGATTACACGACAAGTACAACTGACTGCTAAAACAACTGACCTCCCGCCCATCCTACCCTGCAAGGTTAGGACCTCCAAGACACATAATCAACGCTCAAGCCCAGGTTCCCATCGCTTTTAACCATTCAAGGTCTCAGGGCTGGCGACTGTTCTGAGGAACATGGAGGTGTCTACATCCCGCCCGACACAAACAGACCAGGAAATCAACTAAATAAAATCAAGTACGACATGCATAAGAATTACGGTTACGCCCCTTACGGTAGGCACGTGACAAAGAACTCCGACAACGAATCCCAAGTTCAACATCCATTCATAGACCCAACAATCCCCCAATTACTAAATCCGAGTAAATGATTGTACAAAAATCCAAGACGTTCCACCATGTGTGTCTTATCAATATCAAAGATTACACTAACGTCACAATAAGATAACCATACCATTTCAATTCTAAATTTCAATGACGCGGAAATAAATAAAGGCCATACATTCAACTCCAATCTTGCGAACTTGTTTATAAGGTAAGAACAATACAACTTCATATTCTACTTTCTAATGCAAATACGGAATTTATAACCAGATGTCCCAGGACAATGTATGCCATAACATTCCTTCTTCTCCTACAGTAGTAAAATTTGCATCATATTATAGGTAACATCTGCTCGGACTAACAACATAACTTCATAACTAAAACGGGCAATAAATAGAATCGTGAATTCATATGACAATAAGAAAAGGGCCAATCATTGAAAGGGACGATTATCCATATATAAGGCATTATTTAAAGATGAAGGTTTCTAATCTTAGAAATACAAGGAATAGCAACCCAATAAATTTAACAAGTATGTGGTTTGCTTTTTGCAATAAACAATAAAACAAGTATGTGGCTTATCTCATTAACCCAAAATTTTTGTTTTATAAGACATGTCATTTAAAATATCAAGTCATTATACTCTACTCATATGTATTCTAATTCAAACACTAGCATATTTCAACTATTTATTTACTCTAATATCAACATATATATTATGTACTAATATAATTATAATTATATAATTATATACATAATTAAAATATGTCTAAGATGTTAATTTAAAATGGTTCTAAAACCTTAATATATTGATAATTTATTGTTTCCATCCCAACTATCAACTATGGAAAACTTTTTACTTAAAGTTCATAACTACACCATTTCTACATATATGCATGAACCTAACTTTGATTTCTTAAATTTAGAAGTGTAATATAAATTCCTTAGACAACATTAATCTTTTTTATCAAATGTTAGGTGATGTACTATTTAATCATATCAAGGATGTGCTTATTAAAGTTCAAGGAAGCGGCATAGCCTCAATTTAAAAAGACACTACCATATATCTAACAGTAATTAATTATGACAACTTTCTGACCTCAAATATATTGTCACTATAAATATCTCTGTTAGTAATTTGAAATGACAGCGATCGAAGGATGATAACCTTACCCTTCTATAATCCCAACGTCCCTTTTCATGCATTAAGCAAGAAAGATAATATGGTAACCGTTCTGGTCAAAACACAGAAACCATTGGTTAATAAGTCAGTCCCCCTTTTCGTTTTACTCGTTAACTTGTTATTGTAGCAAAAGATAATTAAACAATTACCTTGTAGATTCAAGGGTCGAGAAAACTGGTGACCCAGCCCGAGTGCTAAGTAAGGGAGACTTAACTCTTCTTTAGTCCTGCTGTTTTTACAATTACAGTATGGTGACATAGTTTTTTAAGTTGGGAGATGATTGAATTAACTCTCTGATCAAATCCAAGAGCGCAGATTTTATCTCCATCCTCCAGCGATAAGGCAGTCTCTGTATCCTGGGCGTTTTTGTTTTTGACTGTGATTGCAACTACAGTTTGGTGTCAGTTCTCACAGTTGGGAGTTGATGGATAGGGCTTTCTGATTCGATCTTTTATGCAGTTCTTCGCCAACCTCCAGCGATTTGGGTGATTGCTGCATTTTGGGCGTTTATATGTTATTGACAGTGGAGACAGTTTTCATTTTGTATGGGAATAGATTCATTTGTTTTGTCTGGATTACGATCGCTACTGTTGTAGCTTTAGTATGTAAAGGAATTATACTTAATATAAATTCGAGTGTAATTTTTTTTCATGGAAAAAGGGGTAAGGGAGACTTTGGCATCTGACATTTGTAAGTGCCAGGGATTCACTCCAAAATTTCCTTTCTTCCTGTCAGCGTTAGAGAGAGAATCCCAAGCACCCTACGGCGCGCTAGGTAGAGGCAGGTAAGTATGAATTTAATGACAAGTGTGCAGGGCGAAGGGTTCGGATTGAGCGCCGCTGACAATGGCGACTCCAGGCAAACTTTGTACAGTCGTAGGGACAGAATAGAGGTTTTAATGGACAGCATCAGAGGCGTAAATAGGGGATTTATTCTTTTTTAAAATCGAGGGTATGGCTGTCACAGTTTGGGAAGGAGGACAGAACCTTCTCAGCGCTGAAACTCGAACCCAGGGACAGGCTGTCGCTACCTCATCGAATTTGCAGGAAGATGTATAGAAAAAGAAAAAAACGAACTGCCAACGATGTCTACGGGACATAATAACAAAACGGGATGCCCCACGCTGCCAGTAAGCGATAAGGAAAGGTGACAGAACAACGACCTTACAACTTCTGGTTCTAGAACAACATTGGCATTCGAATGCAATTAGCTGGGAATTCCCCATAAAAACGCAGACTGCACTCAATGCCCAGTAACCCGTAACGGTTCGCCCAGGTCTATAGGGGCAATGCCCACTCACGGGTTGCAGACGCACAAGGTAAAGGGTGCAAACGCCAAAAAAATCAAATGCTACGCATAAAGAGGACAACGGCAACACGCCTAACTACAGTAGCAAAAAGGAACGCCTAAAACAATGGCAAAAAATGCCCAGCAAAAGAGCCATTCGCCCAATGACCGAGGCGAAATCAATAACACAGAAATTTCCAATTAAACCTCCTCACAGGACATAACGAGAATCCTTCAACAATAATTTTTTTTTTTTTTTCTGATGTGAATATTTAATAATACGYTGAAATTGGCAACAAGACAATGAATGTTTCAACCAAAAAGAACTGTACAAAGGTCTCAATACAAAAGGTCGTTTCCGTTTTGAACGTTTAAGGCTGATGCAACTGGTTAAAATCGCAATTTCTTACGGCTCTCAATCGATGAAGAGAGGACTCCTAACAGTTTGAAACTACAACAGTTTGTCTAGATTAACATTGATAAATATGGAGGCCATTTAAGTTCGGATTTAACCACACATCATATTAGATATAAAATCAGTCAATCAAAATGGAAGTCATTACAGTTCTGAATTAAAAACATAGTAACAAGCGTACCGTATTCCTTGCGCCTGCCTTGTATGTTGTTCGCGTCTCGAATCGAAGTCCCACGCTCCTTGCCGCTCCCGCTTGCCGACCGTTGAATGCTCACCGATACCTCCCAGGCAAACGCTAGGGGTACTCTGCTTCCCCCTTAGCCCCCCGAGCCGCAAAGGGGCCACAAAAGAACCAGAGATAGACTAGCGTCTCAGCTCACCTCCACGGCAGAGCTACCACTCCAAAAACACAGCTGAGACACACCCAACTCCACACAAGAAAATCCGTCAAACCACAATTCGACAGCGTAACGTTACGCTAACCGTTCATCTCCCTTTTCCTTCCTTTCCCTCTCTTTTATAGAAAAATGAGACCCACCTACTTTCCTGATTATTAATTAATTAATTTTTAATGACAAAACCTCTAAACAATCTCCGCCATCCAAGTGTCACTCATCCCTAGGGTTCTCCAATAATTAATTTCTTTTTAATAATTAGAAGTCTAAATTCCCTCACTCCCCCAAAATCGCTCCTTAAATTTCTCCTAGGGTCCCTAGATCCCCTCTCATGCTTTTAATCACTTTCTTAAAATGAAGTTTCTGAAATTAGTAACTCCTAAATGTTGATTCCTTTTTGCTTTTTACCCCATGTCTCCTACTTTCCATTTTTTTTTTTAGGTTTCCTTTATCACAAGTTTCCTCATTTTTATTTGTTTATTTCTCTCTTTATTATTATTTTATTATTTTTATTTTCTATTAATTATATATATATATATATATATATATATATATATATTTTACCCAAAAAGTAAATGCGCTTAATAGTCTTTTCAATAATTATTTAAAAGCCTACATTTGTACTCCCACTCTTTAAAATTTTAATTCTTCCTTTAAAATTTAAAAATCCTGTGGTTCAATTAATTTAACCCCCCTCATCACCTTACCCCCCTTAGTTTAAGAGACTTAACTGACACACAGGAGGGTTTTTGGTTCACGCCCTAGGTTTATTTTGTAGGATCTTTTCTTAGGGCATGTCAAAATTTGTCTTAGAGATGTTTTAATTTAGGTTTTGATTTGAACAGGGCGTCAATTTAATTAGGGGAGTCGTTTTTAAAAAATTTATCAGGCATTTAAGGTCTAGGGTCATCTAGGTGGTCTCATCATCATCATCCATGCGACGTGCCCTTCAGGACGCACTATGTGCTCCAAGGGTGCCACTCGCCTCGTTTGCCTCTGTGGCGCGACGTGCCCTTCAATATGCACCACGTGCTCCAAGGGTGCCACTCGCCCACTGGTGATTCTTTTGCGCGACGTGCCCTTTAGGATGCACCACGTGCTCCAAGGGTGCCACTCGCCGGCTAGACGGATTGGTAGACTCTATAACCCCTGGAGTCAACACTCTGCCAGGTGAACTTGTGGGAGATTAAGGGCTCTAAGGAATAAGGCCCCTGCCTTATTGCGCACCCCTTAGAATCATCGTGAGTGACTATCGCAGTCTGCCCTCACGGCATCGTGGATCCTCTCGAACTAGGTAATTGTTAACCTACATTTCGATCCACGGCGGGAGTGCTAGTAGGCTGTGGCAGGGCTGCTGCCCACACCTCTCCCTCAATCTCTCTGGAACTCGTGTGTGGTCCCTTTACTCCATATGTGAGTCTTGGTTGGCAAGCTATCGTCAGCCTGCATCATCAACCATCATGTCAGATCATGTCAACAACACATCATAAAATCAATAGCATATCATCAAATCAAAACAATATCACCGTAAATGAAACAACTCAAATATCCCACTCCCTGACTCAATCTGGAGTCCAAGGGAGTTCCATCGATGCCTCTTCATCCTCAAGGTCCGAAACCCTGCACACTCAAAGAAACTGAGTCAACAGCACCTGTCTACATCAAGGTAGTAAAAACATCCTGTCATATAACTTAACGCATCATAACAAAGGAAAATTTTTTATCATCATAAAAATCCAGATCACTTGCAAGCAAGTGTCCTCAAAGAATAAGTTTGGTAAGTGCGCCAGAGCGGGATGTTACACCAGCTAGGGGCAGAGACAGATCAAAGATTTGCACCAGAGAGAGAGGAGGACATTCCACTAGAGACAACCTGACAGGCATGAACCCAGGGGGGTATTTCACTTCTCACTATGATGTAGGCCTTGAAATACTCATGATGTTACCCAACATTTTTGACACTTTGGAGGCAGTTGTGTGCAAGTGACACATGTGGTTTGATATAGAGGCCTAACGTTTTTCTCCTAGAGGCCAACATTGCCCTAAGAAGGCCTAATGTCATCCTAAAAGCGCATGGAGTCACATTTTGTGATTGATTTAGGGTTTTATTATGTCATTTAATGTAAAAACTAGATATTACATGTAAGCTGGCCATGTCAGCCTTTTTGACCTAATTCTGGTCATTGATACTATATAAATAAGGGTTTTTTCCCTTGTATTTTTCATCATATTTCACTCACATATTGGTAAGGTCTGAAATTTTTTCCCTATATGGGGTTACATGACTAAAATTTAGTGCGCACTTGTTGAAGGAGGCTTATTTTGGATTATTTTGGCAATTTTCTTGGTGGAAGTGTTCAACTATGGTATTGGCTTGATGATTCTTGATGAATGTAAGTGAGATTTTTGCAATTATTCTTCACTGAATGGTTATAGTTATGTTTATCATTCATTTAAATTAATATTATGATATTTATAGCTTAAAACCCTAGGAGGCTAAGAACATGTTATTGTCCTTGCCTTAAGAGCTTTCACCTACTAGATTTTGCTAAGAAGCCAATTTTCTTGAAGCTTTTGCTAAGGTCCTTTCCATTGCAACACCCTATCACTTTTGCTTCATCCAAGCCATCATTTGCTTCATCTTTGAGCTAAGGAAGGAGGAAAAATACTAGGGTCTAGGGTTACCTACACCCTAGTAGTTATTTTCCCCCTAGCGATTAGTAGTTGAAGCCTTGGGTTACCGACACTTCAACTATTGACCTCTCTTGTCTTTAGTTCTCCTACTATCATGTTTTCCTTCAAGATTTTCTGCCACCTAAAAGACTCCATTTTAACCTAAAGGAATTGATCTAAGACTTGTTATTGAGTGATTGACATAAACAACTATCAAAACCTACACCTTAAGCCTTCTCCTAACCACTCCTAACATTAGAATAGCCTAATTTACTAACTTTGTTGTTGTTGTTACTAAAGTAATCTACAACCATATTTTGCAGCACTAAAAGCAATCGAAAACGTTGATTAATGCAATGCCTTACTTGCTTCTGATAAATGCTAGTATTTTGATGTTAATAAGTGATTATTCTTGGTCATTTTGAAGCCATTTTAGGGAACTTATTGTGAAGCCATTGTCTTACAAATACAGTTTTTACAAATTTCCGTTTGCTTCATCATTATATCATCCATTTATTTTATTGACAAAGTCTATGGTTTATGAAGTACTGACAACAAGTTGTACTTGCAAAATATATATTTTCTTGTTGCTTTGTTCCGAGAAGGTACATCTTGATATTTCACTACTTCATTGGTTAAAACCCTGGGACTTTCTTATCAATGGTGACTTGTTAGAGGGGACTTTTTCATAGGCATCTTAACCTTTCCTTCTCACAACCCTAGGTCATCGAGGATGTCTCCCCTGGGCCATCAATGCTAAGTAGAAAGAAGCATCCTATTGAGGTGATAGTGATATGATAACCTTCGTTATGCCAATTTTTCCTACAATTAACCTTTCCTTTTATCAAAGTACAAATTGTGCGATAAAATTTTGGTGTTGTTGTCGGGGAACACTGAGTCAATTCTCCCTAAAGAAGACACTTCTCAGTAAGCCTTTCCTCAAAATCCTTTATATTACAAAGCTTACTTGGGGACTCCACTGAGGGTTATCCCCTCATCCTAGGTGCCACCTTACTCTAAATTATGCAATATTTCCAAGTTATGGGATCATGGCGTCCTAGGAACAAGTGTATCTGACTATTGATTTCAAAATTTTTGAAGGATACTCGAGTTATTTTGATACAAAATGGTCAAGCAACCCTCCAATAATTGAAGGAGGCCTCCCAATTACTCACATTGTAGAATTCTTGAAGTATATAAGCGAGATAGAATTGGGAGGGGAGGATGTTCTGGTAAAATTATTCATACTTTCTCTACCATCCTTTTTGCTAGATTGGTTTAAGGGTTGTTGCGAAGATAGGGGTATATCATCTTTCATACACCTCATCAGTAGGTTTATTGACTTTGTCAAACCACGATGCCAGACATATGAAGATTCCTTTCAAAATATCACAATAGCCTTAAATAACGAAGAATTCACCACTGATATTGGAGAATACCTCAGGGATGTATATCATGTTCAATTACAAGAACCTTCTGATATACAAGAAGATATTTATGAAGAAAATCGTCAACCCCTTGAAGAAGAGAATGATTTCTCCCATGATTAGATATAATACAATGAAGATATAACTAAAGAAATGAATTATGAGGGTGAATCATTGGTAACCGCTCCTCAGTCTGATGAAGCTCTCCAGGATCCTATCTCCCCTGCATAAGACAAAGAGAATGAGGTGAGTCATTTTCCTTTCCAGTTTTTTGATGATACCTTGTTCTATCATTCAGAGAGTGAAGAAGATATGGAACCCTTGGACAAGCTAGATCCCCTATATCTCAAAGTTGAAGATGTAGAGACAGATCTTCCATTTGATGTAGTTATCCAAATAATTGAAGATCCTGCATAGGAAGAAGTAAGCAAGGTGAGTTATTTCCCTTTCCAATTTTTTAATGATTCTTTATCTTATGATGTGGAGAGTGAATAAGTGTTGGATGTTTTAACCCCTTCATGTTATGATGAAAATGATGACTTTGTTGATAATATCGATGAATTCATACATGTCGGGAAGTGCAAATGGGATGTGATTGGATGTGATGGGGATCCCATTTACAACATTGAGGATCATTTCCAAAAGTTTCCTTCACAACTATCATATGACATTACTAAATTTGACGATTGGAAACAAGGTGATGGTATGATTACAAACCTTTTTGAGACACCCAAGGATGACCTAGTGCCACATTCTCCTAGTGATTTCTGGTCATACCTTGAATATTTCGATGATTATTATTCTAATCACTTGGATTTATTCCATGAAGAAGATTATCAACCACCATTGTGCTCAGATCTTGATAGAGGTAAGGACATCATTTTCCCAAATAAAGATCCTTGTGATAATGTTTTCCAGACCCCTTCGACTATCTTATCTTGTTGTGTCATTAAAGGTGTAGTTTGGAAGTATATCCTTTGTATTAAGTTTCCTCTGAGGCAAACCCTATAATTCAAAGATAGGTTGAATACCTCAAGAAGAAGTATGGCATATTATTCTTTCATCCTTCCCTTAAGAACTTATCAGTCACCCTCTAGGTTTTTTCTATTTCCTTCCTAGACCTTAGATTGCGAAGACTTCCAAGGCAGCCAACCTTCAGACTCTTTGAGTCACTCTATTGAACATTTGACTTTTCACGATTCCTTTATGAGATAGATTGAGCACTCTTTTGAGGGTATGACTTGGAATGATTTCGTCCCTCCCTCCTACCTTCATGAGCTAGACTTTATGATTTCTAATGATACAATACATTCTCTAACTCATGTTACTTTTGTGCTTAACTTATCATTGTTTTGGTTTATGATTAAGCACAGAGGCAGATATTGTGAGACATTGCTAGGGTGGTTTCACTGGTTATGTGACTACACCTAGCATTTGACCAACAAGTAAGTAGAGTTAAGTAGGTAGGAATTTGCATTCATTGTATATACCATCTTCATTTCATGCTAGAGTAGTTGTATTTCCATTTCTATATATGATTGCTTTAATTTTTTGTACCATATATGAGCCAGGGGTGATATCACCACCCCAAATGCTTACTAATAATATTTGGTTGAGATCAAGTAGGTCATAGGTCATTCTAGATATGATAAGGTTCTCATGCACTCTACGGTGAGCACATGTCCCCGAGTTGGAGTCAGATATTATCTCCTAGCCTAGGGATAACTAAGGAGATTATGTCTCAAGGCCCATAGGTCTTAGACATGGAGTACCGAGAGCCATATTTACTTGAGCCTAGCCCTAGAGGGACCATATTTATTCTTCAATGCCTCCACCTTTGTCATCGTCAAAAACGTCCATCCCATCGGCCTGGTCCTTCAATAGCAGTGGGTCTTGCTCCATGAGGCAATGAGTCTGGGTATCATGGTATGTGTCACTCTTATTCTCAAAACATTTGAATATGTGCATTTAATTCTATTTACTTTTAATGTGTGCTTGGACCTTATGCATTTCCACTTGTCCACACCTGGGGGGATTGAAATGATGCCCTAGTAAGTTGGTTCCCATAGGGTTTGATTTTCCACTAGGTGGATTCATGAAAGGTCATCGTCTATTCCCACCATATTTACCACTTTTCATCTTTTTCCCTCTCATCCATCCCATACATTGGTTCGTGCATTGGGTTTGACAAGCAAGCAAAGGGTTGTACCTTATCTTGTGGGAAGAAGGGGCTAAAGGCCCAGAGGGTAAAATTAGTTGGAAAAATATAAAATCCAAATGAACAAAACCTTCAAATTCTTCGCCCAGGGATCCTCAAGAAAGCAATAAAAGGATTCTCAACAAGACACAAAGGGACCCATAAATAATAAAATCAAGACCTAGTTGGAGGATAGGGGGTCTCATTACAAGCATGGATGATTTTAAGGATGGAAATTTATTTTAAAATGTAGAAACCTTGGCGAATGTTAGTAATCCTTCATATGCCAACTATAAATGTTTGGCGATTGTTTTGTAAAAATATTCAAATTTCTAAGGATTTTATATAGTTTGTATAATTTTTTGGCGATTTTTAAGGTAAAATAATTTTATCCTATATAATTTGGGTGAATCATTTTTAGAATAACGAATCTTTTTTTGGGAAAAACCATGGAAAATTAGCCCATGAGCGAAATTTAGCCCCTAAAATCATCCCTGAAATTTACAAGCCAACCTATTAGGTCCATGGGCATGTAGCGGTATGACACTACCATTCAGTTGGTCACCATGCCAGGGTAGTGGCTCTTGGTGGCATATCCAATAGAAAGTGGGTCTCATCATGATCCAACCTTCTCATCTCCCTGAAATGCTTGTGGGTAACATTGTCACCACTGGTCACCACGCTAGGGTAGTGTCCCCTAACTAGTCTCTTGAAAGAAAAAACAATAAAATAAAAGATTAAAGGCATGAATGGGCTTGAAAACATTTTCATCCATGAAAATGTGCAACTCACCCTGTTCAGAGGAACCCACAGGTAAGCCATACATTCCCCTATCATCAATGCACCCATTGCTCAGACATCCCTTACCACCTCACCCACTTACATGGTCTGGATTTGTCTTCACCTGGAAACATCCCACATCCAATGAGAACTATCCCAATAGGAAAACCTAACTGTTATAACCCTAAATTGCACCATACATTCTTACCTGGCATCAGGCCATCTCAGATCCCTTCTTTGCCAAAGCATTGCTGAACAACTCTTTAAAAAACCTCTTTTATAAGGGCCCATGCACCCTACTCCATTATTGCACACGTGTACACACTAGCTGACCTAAAACAGCCCATGTGGATAGACAAAAGCACAAAAAAAGGAAAGTTGCCGACGGAACACGCAGCTTTGGGTGAGTTAACTGAAACTCTCTGCCATGCATGGCCAAGGGTTCATCCAAATACCTAGCTCCTTCTAGCCTATAAAAGGAGGGGTAGGGGTCCCATTTGGAAAGAGGAAAAATATAGCAAAGAAACTCTACCCAATTGCATATTCCTGTTGTCCCAACCCTTTAGCCATCCTTGTGCCAGAAGAGATACAAAGCAAAGAAGTTGGAGGACAGTTGAAGAGGAGCCCATGATCAGGATTTGCGGAGCAGTGGCCGGTCTCAACATTTGTAAGTTGATTCATTTAAAGTAATAAAGAAATGTTTTTCCCGTCCCACTTTATGAGTTATTCATAGTACAATAAATATATGTTTGAATCTCTAACCCATTAGTCTATAGGTAAAATGCATGTGTATTTTGTTGCTTGTTTTGCATACAGGTCAGCTTTGAAAGGAGGACTACTCACAAGTGATCAAGCGGGAGGAAGGATCGACTTTGAACATCCAGAACAAGGTATGTTGGTCTAAACCACGTATTTGTTGAAAAGGAATAGGGTTTAAGTCTAGGGACGAAGGTAGAAAGTATATTTCTTTCAGTCATATCTGCATGCATATGATAACCCTATTTGCTAGTCCGTAAGGGGATTTCCCTCACAATAGAATTGGCGACCATACTGGGGAAGTCTCTAGGGTTCCTAGGAATTTTGTTTTGTTTTTGGGTAGTTTTAAAAGACTAGTTTTCTTGCCTGTTTTTTTAGTTTTTGTAAAGTCTGAGCTAGCAGAGAGTCTACTTTCCTATACCAACTGTCTCTGTTATTTGCTTGACTGTGTTTTTTGAGACCCACAGAGGTACACGCAACCTACATAAGGTATGCACGCATGTACCCGTTCCCTACTCTGTTATAGCCCGCGTGTGAATGCTAATTGAAGAAGTAGTAGTAGCATGTAGAGTCCATAAAATTTTGGAGGCAGTCATCCTCTTCCCTGTCAGAATCAAACATTCTCAGGGGTTTTCTGGAATTCTTTCTAAGTCTTGGTTGTTTGCAGTCTTGTCTCAGATTGGTTTGTTTTACAAATTTTTTCCTTACATTGTTTGCTTTTTCTGTTAAAAAGAGTATCCAAGCCTTCAAGGGATCCTGGTTATCAATATTAGTGGTCTCTTCCTGGTTTGGATTGTCTATTTTTGTTTTTTCTTAGAGTTTAGAAATACACACGGCCTGTACAAGGTCAGCCCACGTGTACACGCCCTCTGGCTCTATACAGCTCGTGATCACATGCTTGTTGTTGCATTATTAGTAGCATGCTTGTGCAGGATAGTTTTTGTTGAGGATAAGGCAATCATCCTTTCCTTTGATGAGAATTGTACCTCTCAGGTGTTTGAATCTCTGTCTTAGCAGTCAGTGGCTTAGGATTAATTTTACCCTTAGCTTTCTTTTTCTCATCTAAAAGTTGTCATAAAAAAAAAAAAAGAGAGAGAATTTTTTAGGGTTTTTAGACAAGTGTGAGAGTCCTTTTTTTTAAGTTGCTTGTGTTTGATTTCTTGAAGTGATTCTTTGTGATTTGCGATTTAGGCCAGCATTTTGTTTCTTGGTTTTTTTACTTGTTGGTATTTTTCCTTTTTGCTTTATCAACATTTAAATAAATAAAAAAATCTCTTTTATTTTCTTGTTTGGTTGAAGAGTGTGATTCTGCATTATTATCCAGGGAAAAGTCTTGTATTTCATAAGTTTTTTATAGTTTACTTAGATCATAAGTAGCTCGTAGTCGAGTGAAATTCCTTTTGAGTTTGTTGTCCAAAATCTTAGAAAAATTAAAAATAAATATTTTGAAAAGTTGTTGAAATTTTGCATTAAGTGAAAGTTTTTGTTTCCAGCTTTTTTCTCATTTTTACTTTCATCTTTTACACCTCATCAGTTTCACTTTCATACCCCTTGAAATAAGACAAAGCCATAAAATTAAAGCTAAATCTAAAATTTATTAGACTTTTATGTTTGTAGGGTTAACCAACTAGTTTAGGATTAGGGCCTTGAATTAGGTTGGAGAGGAAACTCTTCAAGGCCATTAAAATCAAACATTGGAGTCTGAGTTAGGGAGTGTCTAAGTCTAGTGTCGTGAAAGTTATCCAGGACCTCCCTCTAACATAGGGGATAAACATGAGGTCGCCTGCGGAAAGGTAGTGGAGATAACCCCTCCAAAGTTGGACCAATCGTAGTGGAGAACACATATAGAGGGCTTGTTTTGGGATTCCATCGATTGCATTTTCCACGAGGCTTCGTGGGTCTCGAATCCGTTCGAGGTCCTCAGTTGTCTTCCAGACCACTTGATTTTGATACCCTTTACAAGTTTCAGGCTCGATACCCTGCTCATTGTGGTCTACCCGACTTTCGACTGTACCCGCCTGGTGATTGTTCGCGCGCTAGCAACCTAGTTGCCTATGTTTTTTAGGGACATACACAGGTGACTGCGAGGGTATACCGCAGTACCTGGGACAAACATCGGGCCATGCTTTGTAGAGTATACCTAGAGGGTGCTTCCATTTTCAATTTGCACTTGCACCGATAAGTTGCTCTAGTGTTGGTTGTTGTAACTATTCTTCCAATTAATTTAGTGGTTGCCTGTCTTATCTTATAAGAACTTTTTTAGTGCATGTTACTTTTGAACATTTAGACTACCCTAGAGTGTCTTTGATATTCTCACACAGTGGAGGATCTCGAGCTCCATTGGTCATGAAGGCTTCTCGGCCTACCACCGGTTACACTAGAGCCACCCCCGCCACCACTAAGGTGAAAGCTAGACCAACAAGGGTCTTTTGAAGCAATCGGGTCACAAGAAATTGTGCCCGACCAACATCCGAAGGAATCGACCATTTTGAACCTTGGAGAAAACAATCTTGGCCCGATTGAAACCCCAACCACTAATTTCTTGGCACTTTTCATCGTACCAATTCCATTTTACGAGCGTCAGACAATGTCACACACAGCAATGGAAACAAATGTTGTTACTCCTTCCGGGAATTCTTCAATTCCCACTATGGTTGTCACCACAGGAGAGTTTTCACCTCCTAATCCACTGTCAATGGTCCAAGCCACCATGGTCTTGACCACCTCTACATCGCATAGTGGTATAATCCTGTCTTTGCCGACAGCCACAACCCCTTTCACACCAAGTGCGACAGGCCCTCCGTTCTCATATGGGATGCCTCGTTCAGGTACAAGTCCTATACTTTCCTACTCCACTTTACAGACTTTAGGTCTGGGGGCAGAGAGCTCTAACGCTCCTCTGCAAGGTCACATGGGGGGCACTCCTACTCCTTTTAATGCTTTCCTTTACAGAGTAGGTCATATACCTCCTTCGTCCCCTTCACTCGGTGGCTCACATCAACAATCCACCGGGAAACCTACACACCATAGTTTATTTGGAGCGGGGAGTCAAGGACCACTTTTGCATAATATGTCAGTAGGTTTGACACTATTTTATTTGATCTAAGCATTTGGTAACAACGCCTTCTCGTCAGCCGCCTTCCCGACTGGGGGCAATCCCATTTTTGGACAATCTATTCCTATGCAGGGTACTATTCCTGCACAGGGGGCAAACCTAGGAACTTCTTCCACATCAGGGCCTTGGAATTCTTGGCAGGGATCCATTCCCTCGTCTGGAATGCCGATCTGGGGTAATTCTTTCCACAATCAATGGAACCCCAGACAAACTACTATGCCTATCCCCACAGGACCGACATGGGGCAACCCTTCTGAAAGTCCTTCGAATGCAATGCATGCCCAACCATCTATGTCCTATTTTGGAAATCAGTCGATGATATCTCCACATACACAAAATCCATATGCTGGCCAGGGCCAAGGTTTCTACTAGAATCCGGGCCAACAACCAAACTTTTCCTGACAACCTAGTGCCATTCAAACTCCAGGCCCCTTTTTCCCAGGTTATCACCAACAACCCAAACTACCCTTCCTGGTGACTTTGCACTTGCCATATTTGACAAGGTTGTTGAATGACCCTATTTGTCACGATCCGCATTGGCCTCCTATGCCGACGAAGTTGCCTTTGAACATTCCAAACGTGGCTTTCAGAATAACATAACGTATTTGAGCACTTGTCTGGGAAAGGTGGTTTCATGCACATGTTTAACTAACTTGATTATTATATGTGATTGGCATTGCTATGATCCATGTGAATTATGAGACCATGGATGGCGTACTTTTTGTTGTTGCAGGGCCACACCTGACAGACAGGTACACATGGGAAGATGATTAGTTCGGACCTCCACAGGGATAAAATCTCACCAGATGGGTGTTAAGACCCCAGTCGGGGGCAAAGACAAATCACAAGTTTGCACCAGAGAGAGGAGAGGATGTTCCACAAGAGACAACCTAGTAGGCTTGGAGCCAGGGGGTATTGCCCTTCTCACTATAATGTAGGCCTTGAATGGCCCATGATGTCACCCATGTGACCTATGGCATCACCCAATGTTTTGGACACTTTGGAGGCAGTTATGTGCCAAGTGGCACATGTGGTTTGATCCAGAGGCCTTAAGAGGCCTAAAGTTTTTCTCCTGGAGGCCAACGTTGCCCTAAGAAGGCCTAACATCACCCTACAAGGGCATGAAGTCACCCTTTATTCTTTATTTAGGGTTTTATAATGTCATTTAATGTAAAAAATGGATATTACATGTAAACTAGCCAAGTCGACCTTTTTGCCCTAATTCTGGTCACTGAAACTGTATAAATAAGGGTTTTTACCCTTGTATTTTTCATCATATTTCACTTATATCTTGGTGAGGTCTGAAACTTGTGCCCTATACGGGGTTACATGATTGAAATTTAGTGTGCACTTGTTGAACAAGGCTTATTTTGGATTATTTTAGAAATTTTCTTGGTGGCAATGTTCAACTAGGGTATTGGCTTGATGATTCTTGATAAATGCAAGTGAGATTTCTGCAATTCTTCTTCATTGAATGGTTATAGTTATTTTTATCTTGAATTTACATTAATATTAGGGAATTTCTAGCTCAAAATCCTAGGAGGCTAAGCACATGTTATTGTCCTTGCCTTAAGAGCTTTCACCTACTAGATTTTACCAATAAGCCAATTTTCTTGAAGCTTTTGCTAAGGGCCTTACTATACCATTGCAACAACCTAGTACTTTTGCTTCATAGAAGCCGTCATTTGCTTCATCTTTGAGCTAAAGAAGGAGGAAAACTACTAGGGCCTAGGGTTACCTACACCCTAGTAGCTATTTCCCCCCTAGGGATTGGTAGTTGAAGCCTTGGGTTACCAACACTTCAACTATTGACCTCTCTTGTATTTATTTCTCCTACTATCATCCTTTCCTTCAAGATTTTTTTCCACCTAAAAGACTCCATTTTACCCTAAAGGAACTAATCTAAGACTTTCTATTGAGCGATTGACAAAAACAACTATCAAAACCTATAGCTTAAGACTTCTAGTAACCACTCCTAACATTAGAATAGTTTAATTTACTAACTTTGTTGTTGTTGTTAATAAAGTAAGCTAAAACCATATTTTTCATCACTAAAATCATCTAAAAGTAATCAGAAAAGTTGATTAATGAACTGCCTTACTTGCTTCTGATAAATGCTAGTATTTTGATGTTAATAAGTGATTATTCTTGGTCATTTTGAAGCCATTTTAAGGCACTTATTGTGAAGCTATTGTCTTATAAATATTGTTGTTAAAATTTGTAACCCCCTTGCACGCCCAACACAACATAGGGGTTACTACTCATGCAAAGAATATAACACATACCCAACAATTTTGAATTTTCTATTTGCAATGGTTTTTTCGAAGGAGGAGGAGACTCTCAACCTACAACAGTCTATGAAGAACCGTAATCACAAGATCGAGTGGCTACATCAATTTTATAATTTACCATATTGACATATAGATGGCCACCTTCATGTGCTGCGGGGTTTTGAATCCCACTCGTCGCATTTCTGGTGTTGGAGGTCCCCGAGGCCATGTGTTGATTATGTAGAAATGGATTTGGAAGCACAAAAAGAGACTGCTATAAGAGCCTCGAGGCTTCCTCGATTTTGGAGCATAGATGGGTAAGGTGACCATCTTTACAAATTTTACAAGGAAACTTCACCTTCCATTTTTATTTCTTGCCCTCATCAACATTATTATTCGATCCATCATTGTTAGTGTCATCCTAGGCTATATTGTTATTTTTCCCACCCTTACGATTATTACCTCGTCCTTTCTCTTTATTCCCTCTTGGTTGCTGGTTACCATTTGTGTTAGCCGACGATTGTAAATAAATCACATCCACCAACTGGGTGGGAGTGGAGGACGAAGTCGAAGATTTAACTGCTACATGTTGTCTTAGATACAAATGTTTCAACTGGTTCGTCACCAATTTTTTAGACTTAGCATTTGTAGATCCTATGATGCCATCAACATGAGGCCTGATCTTTTTTCTGGGATCATAGTTTGACTGGGGTGCGTTAGGAAGAATTTCATAAAGCATCCCAGATTGAGCATATATGAGGTCCAATTGCTTGTATTTGAAAATAGCCTCTTCCTCAAATGTTACTCTGTATGTAGAGACATCCTTTGAAATATAAGGCAATAATGACTTAAGGAACCATTCCAACAAAAACTCTAGAGGAATGTAGGATTTGATCAACCTCTTCTGTCTAAGCCACTCTTGGATATGGTCTGAGATATGCATGGATTTATCTTGGCAGAAGACTGACACAAGTTCTATGTTGACATCATAATGAACTGACAACTGGAAGTGGTTGAGAAAGACCAATACAGTCTGATTAAAGGTTCTATATGTTCCCCATGATAGCTCAATGTATCATTTCGTAGTGACCCCTGTGAGGGTGCATTGAAATAGCCTCAAATGAATAGAATCGTCATTCAAGGAGTTGGATGAGCACCATAGATGAAAAGTAGTAATGTGAACACCTAGATCCTCACCAATCTTACCTTCAAATTTTAGAATGTCCGAAGGAAGCTTTGTAGGGACGAGGGGCCATGACAGACCGTGATGCATAGGTTCATTCATTAATTTTGAAAAATCTAGCAGATTAAGCATGGCCATAAAAGGGAGTCGGGGTTGCGGTGTCTAAGCCCATGCTCCCAGGAAAGATTGGGGATGAGGGATTGTAGGCCATCCAGGATTCTGGTATATGCCATGGCCCTTCTCGGTAGGATAATATCCTCCTCCAAACTAATTCATGAAAGGTTGTATGGGCACCATACTCGCACAAGTAGCATGATGAGGGTTATATATGTTACCCCCAACCAAAGGGACTCCGGGATGGGGGTTTCCCATAGTGTGAAACTGACTCCCTCCATATTGAACTCCATATGATAGAGGGGGATTCACCATAATAAATGCATTCGTCAGAATCAACATGGAGGAAGATGGGATGACAGATTAAATATAGAAAGTGACCCATCCACCCAGTTGATCACTCCATCCTTAAGCATTGAAACTAGGATTAGGCTTGCATGAAATAGGAGTCCAACCTCCAACTACAGGATTCACTTGGGGAATATGACCTACACTAAATGAGAAAGGAGAATAAGGAGGAATCATGCCCCCATACCTAGTATGGTCGCCAATTATGTTATGAGGAATGTATCTCTATCTCTATGGGTACACCACAACAGAAGGAATGAAACGAAAAAATCAACTCTAATCCAAAGTATGATATATAAATGAAATTGTAACAAGACAAGGCTAAGATCCTACCTCGTTCGGACATTCAAAGAAGACCACTGTTGAGCACACGACCCAAATATTTATACCTGCAGCTTGTCCTCAACAACCAAGATACACAAGAATATGGTGACAATATATAATGTTAGCATATAGATTATCATAATCCATTAACATACATGAAAAATACTCCCATGGAATAATAATTCGAACATTTGCAAGATATCAATTGGACGAGAAAATAATATTTCTATTAAAATAATGAACATAAGTACATAGGTGACAAACTTCTATAACGAAACATATCGAAACCGAGAAAATAAGTCCCTCGAGCTCAGCCTCCACCACTTCAATCCTCCACCAAAGGAAATCTTATATAAAGGAGTCAATGAGGTTCTCCATCACAAAGAAGGAAGATCTTGGGGGCTAAACAAGGAGTTCATACTTTCAAGGAAAAAGGGATGCAGACTCAATATGAAGTGAAATTTCTCCAGAGTATCTTTTCTCTCAAATTTGAATTGTTCCATCAAGGCTTGGATATGGGTCAATTTATAGCCTTCAAATGGAACTGAAGGGCTGAGTATGAGAGTTTCCAGTATATGGAAGGTCAAGGATCATGGATCTCGTGACATGGCATGGAAACCTGACATAATTTTTAATTTTGAGCACCAAACCCGATGTGCATGGGATGTAGTGGAGAAACTTGCATATATGCCTGTTGTTTGACTAATAGGGCACATATATGTGGAAAAGTATGTTTTTTTGGATCTGTAAGACACAAAAAGGGAACTTCAATTCTGCAGAGGGAAATGGAAATCCATACAAGCAAGTTGCATGGAGTGAGGAAAAATTTGTTGTAACACGAGCTTGCTTAAGACCATTAAGAGTTTTCTTAAGGTGATAAACAAGGCTAGAGTCATTTTAGACATATCCAAGAGGTTGTTCCATGTAGATTTATTCTTGCAAATCCCCATGCAAGAAGGTGGATTTAACATCCATATAATGTACCTTCCATTTATGTGAGGAAACAAGGGAAAGAACTAGATGGATGGAATTCATTTTCGATATGGGGGAAAGGTTTCGTTATAGTCAATGCTTTCAACTTGAGAGAATCATTTGGAAACTAATCGAGCCTTGTGTCTTTCAACACTTCCATCTAATGCATAATTATTTCTATAGACCCATTTACATCTCAATTTTTTTATTCATTTCAGAAGAGGTACAACATCCCAAGTATAGTTTTCCATTAAAGAATGATACTCTTCATTCATTGTTGTATCCCAATGTGGATGACTTGAATCTTTTGAAAATGTTTCTGGATCATGAGTCTCTAAAAATTGAGCCAAAATAGAAGAGGCTCGTTGGAACTATGAACGTGTGTGACATTGATCTGAAGGATCATCGACAACATCACCAATTGCTTCTTGTGTTGAACAAACCCATCTAGGAAGCGGTGGTGTTGGTGCAGGTTCATATTTTATGGACTCATCTAGAGGAAGGTGAGTCGGAAGAGGTGGATTTTCATCCTCAATGTTGTCATATGATGAATAATAAACTAGAACTAGAGGAATAAAATATGGGACAAATGATGAATATGGGTTACAGGACGAAGAAGGAACAAACACAAAATTAGGATCACATGCCAAGATATTTTCATCAAATTTAAAATATCTTCTAATAATAATTTCATTTGAATGAGTTTGAAGAAGTATGTTACCTTTGACATCTTCAAAATAACTAACAAAAAAAAATCTTCTCACTTTTAGGCTATCAATATTTCCTTTTCTCATAAGGAATGTGAGCCCATGCTACACTGCGAAATACACAGAAGTGGCTTACATATGGCTTAATTTTATTCCATTCTTCTTCCAATGTTATATTTTTAAGATCCTTTGTGGGAGTGCTATTTACTATGCGATTTGCATAGTTAATGTATTTTTCCCAATACTTTAGACTTAATCCCTTAGATTGGATCATACACTTAGCCATTTATTTTAATGTGCAATTCTTTCTCTCAGTAATACCATTTTTTGTGGTGTATATGGAATATGTGTTGCATTTGGATGCCATGTGCAGTGCAATAACTTGTAAAATTATTATTTTCATATTCACCTCCTTTATTCGTTCTTAACCTTTGAAGTTGATGTCCAAATTTCTCTTCTACAAGGGCCTTGTAGGCCAAAAACATGTCAAAACATTTTCTCTTAAGTTGTAAGAAGTAAACCCAAGTGTGTTTGGAAAACTCATCATTGAAAGTTAAGAAATCATTACACCTAGAAAAAGAAGAAGAACAAAGTGGACCACACAAGTCATTGTGAGTAAGATGCAAAGGGGCCAAGGCGTTCCAAGAGGCACATTTTTCAAAATTGTCCTGATGATGGTTTCCTAGAACACAACCGAAACAAACACCATTTCAAGAGAAATAAGAGGAAGACCAATCTCCATCTATTGATTACATAATTTATGAAATGAGTGATGGTTTAGATGACCAAATTACTCATGCCAAGTTTTGCTTAATTCATCGCTATGAGAAAAAAAATCGATGGAAAATATGATGACCCAAAGTTGTCAAAATTGTACAACCTAGTAATATCATCAACAATTCTAGTTGTGAGAGCATGCTTAAGATATTTTAGATCATTTATTGCAACTTGGTAAGGTGAAAACTCTATGGTTTTACCTTCACTTGAATGAGTGACTTGATATATTGATAGAAGGTTGCAGGAAAAACTTGGAACACACAATACATAATTGAAATGAACATTATCTACTTGAACTATTCTAGACCCTACAACACTAAGAGATCTATCATCACTAACAAATATTTTCTTTGTGTTACATTCATTTAGAGAAAAAAATATGGTTTTATCCTTAGTCATATGATAATATCCTCAATAATCAATAAGCCACTCATAAGAAGAATAAGTAGAAGTTGCATTGAAGGAGAAACCAAAAGTAGAAAGTGCATGTCCATGAGAAGAAGAAGAAGAAGAATCAATATTGATGTTGTGCTTCTTCATTAGCCGCTTCTAAAGATGTCATCTTATTAAAAAAAATGGATTCATCATGACCATCTTTCCCATAAAAGTTGCAATTTCTATCAGTATTCTTATTTTTAGATTTTTCGTCTTTGTCACCATTAGGATCTGAAGCTGGATGAGAGGGTTTGGGACCCTTGTTTTTCTTTGTGTTGTGGAGAGGATGTTGCTACTTGAGATTCTTGGATTTATGTTTCTGTTGGGACACTAAGGCTTTGTTGGATGTACCTATTGTTCTAATCAATCCAAGTTGCAAAAATTTATCTTGATCTTGACTCATATCATCACAAAAGGAATCAAAACAAGGGTTTTTATAAGCACTCCCTTTTGAAATTACTAAAACAACTGAGAGGGGGGGGGGAGGGGGTGAATCAGTTGTAATTGAGCTTAAACAATTTTAAGTCTATTAAAACATTATTATTCTTTCTTCAAGTGATCATCAACAATGTACAACATATGGACAATAAAAGTAAAGAGCATCAGTGACACATAAGGTATACACAGAGATAGATTTTCATGAGGAAACCCATAAAGGGAGAAAACCTCTTCTTCTTCGAAATGATAGGCAGTCTTTTAAGTTCTGTACATCATCTATAATTGAGCACCAACTCAATGTGAGGCTGCTACCTCTATTTTACAAGCTGCAACTTGTTTGAGAGCACCAACTCTCTGGTTTCTCTAGCACCCACTAGAAGGAAGAACCAACTCCCTTAATGTTCCAACACCAACTAGATGGAAGCACCAACTTCCAGTTACACAGGCTCCAACCTGCATAACAGAGAACACTTGTTATCCCTTGCACCACCCTGCCACCCTGGTTTCTCTAGCTGCAACCAGATAGAAGCTACAACCTCTTGTGTTCAAGATCCCACTTGAACCTCTGAGGAAAATAGTCCTCCCGAGCACCTCCCAACCTCCCTAGAATATGAATGAATAAATAAACATTCAACTACACAGATAAATCAATTCTTACCAATCTTTCTTTGTTCTGTAAATCTGGTCTTCTTCTAACTGTTATGCAATCCTTTTCTTCTGTCATTCTGCTGTGCCTCAAGTTTTCTTCATCATCCGTTACTCTTCCTTGAGTTTCATCTCACACTGTGCATATTCTCCATCTCACTCTGCACTATATGATTTTCCCTTTTCTTACTGTTTTATTCATTTTTCATACAGAACAACCAACCACACATAGTCTGTCTCATCTTCTTTTATACACACTTCCACGACCATTCCTCTTCGCATTCCCTTAGGCAAAAGAAAGACAATTGTCCAAGCAACAAAACACTAACTGATTTGCAATCATGAGTCCGTTTCACTAACAGATTCGTAACTGAGGAGTTAACTGTGAGAGAGAACAGTAACCCTTCGATCTTTGTTCAAATTCACTTGCACCGTTGGATTGGATTCATGAGATCTTACATTCATTTAGACATTTTTGTGGCCAAGCTTAGCACCTCTAGCTTCTACCTCCATCTTCCATCGATGTGATCAATGGCTATGACCACGTGCTTATGCATAAATCGCTTTTGCGATTTCTCATTTCGTGAATTTCAACACTATGCTCCGTTGACCCCAAGTCAGCGAAATTTCGATCGCTTACCACATGTCGTATGATACCATGGTCCTGATCTGATCTTGATTCAACAACTGCGATTGAATCGTGATTTCGCATATCATGATTTCGACATTCTTGTTGCTTTGTTTTCTTTGCCTTTCCATGTTGCAATTTGCGAAACTCTGATATGGAGTTAGATCAATGGTTCAGATCTGATCTTGATTCAATGACTGAGATTGAATCACGATTTTGCATATCGCGATTTCGACATGTTGCATTGTTTTCTTTTCCTTTCCATGTCGCGATTCGCGAAACTCCGATATGGTGTTAGATCAACGATTCATATCTGATCTTGATTCAACCACTGAGATTGAATCACGATTTTGCATATCGCGATTTCAACATTCTTGAAGTTCAGTGTTTTTGTCACTTCAAAGTCCCAATCCACGAAGCTCCGTAATGGAGTCGGATCAACAATCCATATCACATCTTGATCTGATGGCTCAAATTAAATCACGATTTCGCATATCGCGATATCGAGAGGTTAGGGAACCCTGTTCCTTTGACTCTCCCGTTAGCGAAATGACAATCTATCCCCATGCGTCCTGCCTGATGATGGACGATCCTCCTTCTTTCGAGATTTTGTGAGCCCCGCTACTCCTTGCACTTTAAAGAACGTGCAGGTTCTCCTTGATCCAACGATGATCAGGTCTTGCGCTTGGATCTAATGTTTGAGATCTGTCCTCCTCTTCAGCGCTCTTCTTGTCTACATTCAGATCTGACGGCCCTCATTCTTTTGGCAATTTTGAATGGGATCCAACGATCAGAAATGCTTCTCAAACTTTACGGGCCTTCGATCATTCGATCAATGTTGCGTTGCCTTCGATCATTTGATCTTCCTGAACTTAGCTTCTGTTTGCCTGTCGGTTACAAACTTCATGTACTCATGCCATCTTCATTGTTGTACTTTCCATCAATGACAAGCATTTGTTGTCTGTTAAATATGCCAACAATCCTCTGTACATTCTTCCTGTACTCATGCCATCTTCACGGATGCTCGCCTTTTACATTCTTCCTGTACTTATGCCATTCGCTATCTGTTAAATATTTGCCAACACTCCCTAGAGCTTCTCTGGTGGCATAAAAGGTAGATACGAAAATAGAATATGTACTACCAAGATTAGAAATAATAATATATATGCATTGATCTTACAATAAATATATTTTTCATTCTATAAATAATATTCTAAGTGTTTTGAACTTAGATAAGTAATATTCAATGCAAGGAAAATCCTTTGAACTTAAGGTTATTAACAAATTCTCCAACTGGTGGGATCAAATAATATTGTGTTTACCAAACACAACTTCAATATTTTTCCAAGCATCATTAGGGTCATCAATTCTTTGAAGGTGAAATCCTAAATCAAAAGAGATGGACATTTTGATCCATCCACGTGCTTCATCATTTTTTTTTCCCATTTGAATTTATTTTCATCATCAATGGGTTCTAGTTCTTTCCCCAAGGTAATCCGATACAATCTTTTACTTCTTAATACATCCTCCATATGGGATTTCCATGAGAAGTAGTTGGTACTAGTAAAAAAAAATCTCAATTTGAGGTGCCATATTAAATAAGTAGATAATATGGATTCATAATAGTAAACTGATGTCTGGATGGAATTCTTTCGAAAAAATAGGTTGTTTAAAAACAATGGCACTGGAAACAGACTTGGGATGTGAAAGTTAAGCTCTTTTGAAAAAATGCATAAACGGTAACCAAAGAGCCATGTGGCAAGTAGAAGTTGGTCCATGTAGTGATGCTCCTCCTAACCATGCCTATAAGCTCATTTTAAATTAAGTTACTTATGAAATGACCAACTTTTATAGAATAAGCGAGAATCATGTTTACAATGAAGTTCTTTGTAAATGAATGTTGCATGCAAAATAACTTAAAATAAAATATTGAAGTTATTTAATAATGATTCACTTTTATAACTTAAGTGAAATGCACTTTTCAATGAATGAATGTTTTCTTTTTTCAAAATACTTGAACTCAAGACCTCTTATTAAGTAAAGTAACTTCTAACCAAGTGAGCTAGTGCAAAACACATTATAGTCTAAAGGAGGATTATGCGTGTTGATGTTGTTGTTGTGGAAGACAACCTTGGAGAGCATGCTCATAAAAAAAAAATTTCACACAAGAACAAAATTTCATTTCTCGATGACAACAAGGGTTAGACCTCGGTTAGCTTACCCATAAAATGCAAATTTTCCCGCTATTTTTGATTGACTAAGATCGCACAGAGCGCACGACAAAGAGAATACATAGATACAAAAACTTTTTTTGCTATGTTTCTGATTTTCTCATATCGCACAAAGCATAGGGAAAATATCATATGCATATTGAAAAGAGTAGCAGCCCAGAAATAAAAAATAGAAAACCAAGGTAAAACTGAAATATGAAATGGTCGTATATTGGGAAAACATAGACCTTTTCAAGAGAAACAAAAAGAGTTCATAATTGAAACAAGGGCCTTATATGCAATGGAATAGTCCTCTCAGTCTAGAAATGTATGAAAGTGGAAAAACCCAGAGATGCAGCAACACAAATTCAAGATCTTGAGCTACAATGGGAGCGAGTCTTCAAATGTGCTTTGATACCATGTTCAACAAAAAAAGTATTCCAACATAGGACGAATACCTTCAATAACCACTCACACAACCATATCAAATATCAATACACCGATGTTTTGATGTGGTAAAAACCTATGGGGAAACATCCACTACCCCAACCAATGTGGTCACTTGGAGAAATTTATTAATGCAAAAGAAAAATATTACGAAGATATTTACAAGAGAGTTCCTCACAATCGATCATCAACAAATAAAACATCATGATCTTTAAATAGATATCATGGACCAATCAAGAGTTAATCCATGGATTAATGTAGTCATTAAGATCAAGGAGAATATGAATCGTTTGATCACTCTATGTCGAGAACATATCGTGACCATCCGATTACCTAACAACAAATACATACTAAAGAAACACAGTAATGAAAACACTTTTACCTAACCACACATTATACCAAATTGATCTTAACTAACTCCTAAGTGTCTAAATATCCTAACATAATATAGATGTAAATAATATTTATATTATTATTATTATTATTATTTATCTTCACTCATTAAAACTTTTTTAAGAAAATTCCAAGTTACTTTAAATATAAATTTAGCATTCAAGCTAAAGGAAATCCTAAAAGTTTTAAGTGGATATATTGAAACTTAGTTATGTAATCATGTTCAAGTTTCTAATATTTCAATTTTAGTTCCATTATTTAAGTCAAATGGGCATTGGATTTATTTTATACTAAATGGATTCATCTTTAAGACCACATTTCATGTTCTCATTAATAAGAGTAAAAGGGGGATTGAGCAAGGAACAACCAACAATTATTCCACTCGAAAACCCCACCATAGTAATTGACATAATCCCCACCTTCATCCATCTCACCATCCTAGGTAATGCTTATTTATGTTGTGATACAACACCTGGAAAATGAGAGAATAACCTCTACTATTATGATAAAGGATAGAATTGCTTTCATAGGTGCCCTCCCCCGGATTAGAAAATATGTAGATGAGATGATGCCATATATCTATGAAAATCAAGTATCGATTACACTTTCTCCACCATGAAAGAGCTCAATTGTGAAGTCTTTTCTCCAAAAGGGAGAGCAACTCTATTTTGGATTGGATTTTTGAAAGGTGCATTCACAGGTTTTGCACCATCTAGATTTGGAACTTACACTCGATATTGATGTGTAATAGATCCCAGTGATGTCTACACACCCACACCCTAGTTTCACCCGGCTTACCCAGATAAAATGAGTGCGCTGCACTTCTAAAAACAATGTTGTCAAAGCAGGATGAAAGGAGAGGCAACTCATTCATAGGTGATGTCATGAGGAGAGGTTTTTTTTTTCCATTACAGTTTATGAAGATGGTGTTCCTTATGAGAAATGTTATGAACTTTTTGAATACCAAGGTATGGAACATAGTACCAACAAAGCCATTATACTTCCTATCAGAATACGGGCACTACCATCGACACTTCATGCATTCATAATGGCCAATGATTTTCAATACCAAATAATCAATAAATATCATCAACTACATGCCAAATGTATTTCAACAATGCCTGTAATTTTTGTTACAGATGAGGAAAATGAGTATTTGTTTGGCACAGGGATATATGATAAAAGGTTTTCTCATCTCTTGACATCCTATGATGACATGAAAGGATTGGCATTGGGAAGGAAGCTCCACACCCACATGATAAAAATTGGGATTGAGGTAGATCTCTATTTGGGCACAGGGCTCTAGATTATGTATGTAAACAATGGGAGAATAGGGGATGCACACCGAGTGTTTGACAAAATGCCTGAAACAAATGTTGTGTCTTAAACCAAAATAGGGGATGCACACAAAATGCCTGAAACAAATGTTGTGTCTTGAACCAAAATCATTGCAGGATATGATCGGAATGGGAGATTAGATGATGCATGTTAATTGATTGAAAAAATGCCTGAACGAAACTCGATCTCTTAGAACACCATGATATTGGGATATGCACTAGACGGACAAAGTAAAGAGGCCATAAAGTGTTTTGCATAAGTGAAGAGGGAAGGGGTGGAGCCTGTGTCGACATGAAAGGCTCGAGAAGGAAGCTCCACACCCACATGATAAAAATTGGGATTAAGGTCTATTTAGGAATAGGGATCTCCATTATGTATGTAAAAAATGGGAGAATAAAGGATGCACGCCAAGTGTTTGAAACATTTCTTGAACAAAATGTGGTGTCTTGGATCGAAATCATTGCAGGATATGCTTAGAATGGAAGATAGATGATGCATGTGAATTGTTTGAAAATATTCCTGAATGAAACTCAGTCTCCTAAAACACCATGATATCGGGATATGCACTAGATGGACAGAGTAAATAAGCCATAAAGTGTTTTGCACAAATGCATAGGGAAGGGGTGGAGCTGAAGCAATCGACCTTCGTCCTACTTCCGAGTGCTTGTGTCGGCCTTGCAAATGCTGAGTAGCGAAGGGAGGTTCAACACACATGTTAACGTAAGGAATTCCCTTATAATTATGTATGCAAAATGCGGCTGTGTAGAGGATGCATGCAATGTGTTTGAAAGAATGCATGAATGGAAAAATGTCATTAAATATGTAAACTTTCTATAATATTGTCGTTTCATTATTTAATTTTATTTTGATAATTTGGCCTTTTAACTCTATTTACATCCATTTTATATATGACATTTCTATTGATTATTTTTTCATATTTATATTTTTTTATCTTATTCTTTGTTGTTTGTTTTTTGTTTGTTTGTTTTGCAAAGAAATATTTTAGCATTCATCAATCTTCCCTTCTTGAATTCAACAATTTCCTCAAACGTTTGACCTGTACCACACTGTATCTGTACTATACAGAAAGGTTACTAATGTTCATAAACAAATATTTTAGCATTCATCAATCTTCCCTTCTTGAATTCAACAATTTCCTCAAACGTTTGACCTGTACCACACTATCTGTACTATACAGAAAGGTAACCAATGTTCAAACAACTGGTAAATTTTTGTACAACAACTACCGATATAGTTGAATCTTGCTACTATGGTTTAAAGGGAAGACTACTTGCTTGTGGCCAACTTTTGTGGTGACACTTTCAGTTTAGAATCTATTCTTATTGCATCAGTCATTGTTTCTTAACCTATGTTTTAGCTTTCTATTTCTCTGGGTTTTTGTAATATGTGATTCCATTAAAATATACTTTCCTTCCTCCCTAGTGTTATATATTGATTTAAACAACATGAATTTTATGTTTTCAGTTCTTATATAATTAGTTTTGTTTTTTAAATTAAATTAAATTTCTAGCATTGAAAGTTGAGATTGTCTCTTTTGTATTTTGTAATGATATATAATACCAGAACAGTGCAAGTATAACATATTGTCAACTAAAATAGAGGCGTGTTTGGATAAGGCTAATCAAATCAACTGGAGATCTTTGGAATATGACTAAAAGGAGGTTGTACCGAATAAATCAAATACTTTTTCAGGTTAGCCTCTAATTTTACAAGTCATTTCTCTTTACGTTGTTTTCATTGCTTGTAAGTTTCACTAGAATAGAGTGTGGAGAAGCTTCTTATTGATCATCTCACCTCGGTGAAGTAGGTTATGGATATGAAAAAGTTTTCATAGAGACCCCTTATCTATTTTAAAATACAATGCATGTAACTGCTTTTATAAACAAACAACACAATTATCTTACGATAAAAGGCACATGTTCACAATGGACATTATGAGAAAATCATAACTTCATCATTTCAGGATAAGGACGGATATAGATAGGGGGATAGAAGTTGAAGTTAGAGTAGTGAGTTATTAGAAATTTGAAGTGGCAGTCCTTGTTTTTACATTAACAAAGTTAGAATAGTGAATTATATATTAGCAAGTTGAAGGTGCAGTCCTTATATTTACATTAACTACAAGTAAAAACACTTTGATCAAAATTCTCATATTGTCATTTCCATTATGCAAATTCTATTTGCTGAGTGGAATTGAAGGATACATTATAACTGAGGACGTTAATGAGTCTCCTTAGGTCTTTAGGTTCATGAAATATTTTATTAGACATTAGGTTATAATAGTACAAGGTGGTTGAGGGGAAAGAAAAGCTTGCAATAAAAGGAAGAAGGTCCCAGTGGAATATTGAAATATTATGGCATACATGGTGATATAACACTAGTACAATTTGACTAATTTGTTACTAAAAGAAACTAAAATTTGGATATAAACTATTACCTTTGAGTCGGAAACTAATAATAGAAAATTTGTAGTCTCTTTTCCCCGGACTAACTTTTATTTGTATCCGGCTTAGTCATTAATTGGTTGACTTGAATAAATTAATGAATAAGCGAGATATGAATAAGCTTAGTCATTAATTGGTTGACTTGAAGAAATGAATGAATAAGCGAGATATGAATAAAAGTTAGTCGAGGGAAAATAGATTGCTAATTTTCTACCATTAGTCGTTGACTCAAAAATAATAATTTATATCCAAATTTTAGTTTTTTTAGTAACAAATTAGCCAATTTGTACTAGTGCTCTGATATAGGAAGGGTTAATTGAACCTTCCATTAGTTCCTCCTCAATGATCTAATATTGTTCTTAAAGAAAAGTTGTTCGACCCTTTACTGGGATCCTCCTTGACATGGATACTATGCTTGAGGAAAGGTTTGCTAACCCTTTACCAGGATACCCCTCCAAAAGAATTATATGCTAAAGGAAGGTTCAACCAACCCTTTCCATGGTTCACCCTTGATAGGAATACTATGTTGTAGAAAAGGTTAGCTGACCTTTCCCTAGGATACTCCTCTATGAGAAATCTATACTGGAGGAAGGATTGGTTTATTTCTCTCCAAGAACCCCTCTATGATAAATATATGGTTGTGGAAATTTCAACCTACCCTTTCTTGAGAACCATTTTACAAGGATTCTATGTTGGAGGAAGAGTCGATTAATTTCTCCGTAGGAAACCTTTCTACTAGAATTATATGGTTGAGTAAGTGTCATCCATCCCTTTCATAGGACTCCGTTAAACAAAAATACTATGTTGGAGGAATGGTTGGAAAACCCTTCCTTGGGATACCATTCTACAATAATTCTATGCCAGAAGAAGGGTCGACCGACCCTTGCTTAAGATCTTTCTCAACAAGAATATGATGCTAAGGAAGGGTATTATAAAAATTTCCTCGGTTCTCCCTTGACAATAATATTATGCTTGAGGAATGGTCCACTAACACTTCCCTGAGCCCCCTTTGACTAGACCATAGAATGGAACCCCTTCTCCTCCTAGCAGATTGAGCAATAACTTAGTGATCAATGATTAGGTTTGGACCTTCTAGAGTTTTCTATAAATACACTATGTGGCTAGCCCTACATGTCTAAGTAGTGGAGACTGATGTGGAATCCACTAGCACCATGGTGATCAATATGATAAGTCAACTTGCGAGAGGCATAACTTTCACACACAAACTCAAGTTGAGGAAATTCTTACACAGCTGGGAAGTTCTTGGTGTGTAGAATATAAAATATCTCTCCATTTTAAGTATTGGACCATAAAAATTGTTTTTTTATGCCTCAAAATGGATCTAGAATATTTTAGACGATTTTTTGGACCCAAATTTCCAAATTTGGACTAGCAGCCAAAATGGCCCTACAAGCTGATTCCTCAATTTTTTCCACCTAGAAAGTACTGAGATAGATGAAAATAATATAATGATCCAATCTGGATCACCAAACTAACCGTTAAATACAAAATAAGTGAGTCTAAATATATTGAAATGAATTAATATGACACTAACATTCTTACAATGAGCTCTTTCCATGACCTAATCATTTGTAATAGTTTGGATCACTAGCCTGAATATCACCTTATGAATTGCATTAATTAGAAATTTTGAAGTGTCATTGATTATATCATATTCTTTATTCCTTTGTTGAATACAAATTATAATGTTGAAATAAATGATGATAATGAGCCAAACTTTAATCAATACCCCATCATGATAAATTTAAATATAGATATGGCCCTTGAATAAAACTACTATGCATGATATGACAATTGATTTCTCTTTGACAATAGAAATGAGTTGCATTTTCTCAAGGATTTATAGGGGTTTTCTAATTATGATGTGAAAAATGACACAATTGTGAATTTATATGAAAATGTCATTTTGAATCTCTCATTTTTCTTTGAAAAATATTCTCAAAAATTGTGTATTAGAGGAAATAAACATTGTTCAAACCCTTGGTGTGACCTAGAATGTAAAATTAGAAGAATAGATATTAGAAGCACCTCCAATGTGACTAATAGAAGTAGTAAGTTAAATATCATGAAAAATTAATAAAAATATAAAAATAGAAACAATTAACCAAAAGAGAGACCTATAAACTTTTGTAAGAGGGAGCCTAAAAGAGTTTGGGATAACATCATACCTAGAAAATCTAAAGAGTTGAGTAACATTATCATAAATTATTTGAACTCCTACCTCAACAAATGTTGTGTTTCCCCTCAAGTATTTGATGATATTTAGACCACTAATAACTACACTGAGGTTTTCTCATCTAAGGATATAAAATTTGGCATTATGCAACTCACTGATGGAAAATATAAAAACATTGAAGGGTATCAAGCCAAGATCTTAAAGCTTGGGAGTATGATATTGGTGTCTTATATTAAGTATGTTTTCAATTAAGTTGTAAAGAAAGGTTGCCCTAAAAAATGCACTAAAAGTTTAATTTTTCTTATTTTCAAATATGGAAACTAGGATGACACATCCAATTATCTAACTATCATGATTATCCCCCGTTTAGAAAGAATATTTGGCTTGATTCTTGAAAGAAACAATAGTCAATGGTTTGAGGAAAATAATAAAAGGGCCAAAGGAAAAGCATGGTTTATGAATCAACATACTACAACTGATCACCTTGCTACCCTAAAAGTTATTACTAAGTATTGTAGAGACAGAAAATAAGATATCATCTATTGTTTCATTAATTTAGAAAAACCTTCAACATTGTGCCTAGAGAAAAGCTCTGGAAAAGACTAGAAAAAATTGGTATCCCTCCTAAGCTCCATAGCGTTGTGATTAGGATATATGAAAAGCTTATTGCTAAGATGAAAAATGTACAATAAGTGGTCAGTGGAAATTAATTGTAATTATATTGGTGTTAAGAAAGGTTTTCCTCTTTTTCCCACCCTTTTTGGCATCTATATTGATAAAATTGAGCAATATTTAGAAGATGAGGTATGCATTAATATTAACATGGTTACACTCATTATCTTCCTTCTTTTTATACAATGATAATAAGAATAGGGTTGATGTAAGTAATAATGAGAATGGTTTTCAAAATGGAAATGGCTCGTAGGGTACTTAATTTGAATGACCTCCATTGGCTTTATGGGTCACTGTATTTCTTAGCATCCCAAGAGTAACAGATTGTCATTCACACATTTGATACCATAAAAAGTGGGGAACTTTTAGATATCATACCAATGCTTATCCGTACCATTTTTCTACTTCTTTTCATCATAGTATAAGTCTCAATATAGTTCTCCTATAACATCCAAATATGTCATTTTTTGTTCTTTAGTATCTTCTTTGTGTTGAAATAATGTAATTGCAAAGTGTATTCTGATTATTATTTGATATATTATTTATTGGATCAATCCCCATTGCGGATTGATCATGTCGGCTGCTGTAAAGGACCAAATCCCCTTTTGCGGATTGGTCAAAATGTAATTGTAATAGGAAGAATAAGAAGTCAGCCCTAGAATATATTAAAGAGGCCCCATAATATATTAAAGGTGGTTATAACCACCTAGATTGAGAAGTTGGCCCTCCCAGTGAAGAGACTCTTCCACACGTGCCAGACTTGTACAAATAAGGAGGCTAGCACCTCATTTAGACACACTCACTTGTTCATTTGAGAGACAAGTTTCGGAGGTGCAGTTGGGGAAGAGAGAGAAAGAGAGAGAGGCACATATCTAGGAGAGGAATTTCTGTACTTGTTTGAGTTATCTCTTGGCATTGTATTGACTATCTATAATAAAGAAATTTTGTTGGGTTTTCTGCCCCATAAGGGTTTCCCAGGATAAATGATGTGTCTCTTGTGATTGTGTATTTCTCAGTGATCCTATCTTATGCTATTGTTATCTATTGAAATGCAAAGAACTCTAATAATAGCTTAAACATTAACATGGTTTCAGAGCTAAGCCGACGAGAGCATCTTTCACAAGAGAAAGTGAAAAACGTCATTGTTGTCGTGCATGCAAATTAAGGATATTTTGTTGGTGAGGTATTTCAACCCTAAAACCATCTAGAAAAGTGCACCCTCCCCCAAGGATCATTTTGGCACCTTCTGCGCACCTTTTCAGTGGCTAGATCTCCCAGAAAGTGAAACCCTAGTTTCACAAAGTACCAGAAGTACCAAAAAACCAGAGTACCAGAGGTACCAAAAAACCAGAAGCACTAGTCCAGAAATCCACAGATCAAGTTTGAAGGGGTAAAAGTTGGATTTTCTCAGATCCAAGCACGCAAGGCTACTCACCTCAGCCAAGCACACCTCCTCGTAAGTTTAGAATTTGATTTTGAACAATTTCATTTTTTGGACATTTTCTCAGCTTCAGGTAGAAAATGTTTGCAAGCGTTAATCTTGTTGACAAACTAGAAGGTGTGGAAAACTTTGGTGCCTAGAATTATAGGATTGGTCTCATTTTTGAAGAGAATGACCTAGCAAGATTCGTCAAAGAAGAAGTGTCAGAGCTCGACGATGCTGCAGGGAAAGCAAAGCACCAAAAGGACACAATTAGGGCCAAAAGAATCATTGCATATTCAATCAAAGATCACCTGATTCCCTATGTGTCATAAAAGAAGACTTCGAAAGAAATGTTTGATGCCCTAAACATACTATATGAAGGAAAGAACATAAACCGTAAGATGAATCTTAGAACTCATCTCAAGAATACAAGAATGCAGAAAGGAGAATCAATCCAAGAATACTTCTCCAGAATATCCCAATTCAAAGAACAACTAGAAGAAATTGGAGATACTATAGACGAAAACAAACTTATAATGACAACCCTAAATGGTCTCACAAGACCTTGGGATGCATTCATCCAAACAATTTGTGCCAGAACGGAGAAACTAAAGTTTGATGGTCTATGGGAAGAATGCATCCAAGAAGAAACAAGAATAGCTAACCGAGAGGCTTTACTAGCAATATGTGAAGATCAAGCCCTAGCTACTCACACTAAAGGAGGAAGAAAGAAGTCTTACTTCCAGAAAGAGACTTACAAAGAGTCTCAACCCCAAAACAATTTAGTTCATAAAGAATTTCATCCAAGGAGATTCCAGAAGAAAGGACAACGAAAGGAAATAGATTACTCATCTGTATGATGCTACCATTGTGACAAGATGGGACACATTGCAAAATTTTGTCCAACTAGATGAGAATAATACAAGAGGAAACAAAAGAGGCACCATGCCCATGCAATTGAAGATGAAGAGCCACCCGCAAAGATGTTAAGAGAACAAATTAAATACCATGTCTTAATCTCGTCCCTCTCAGGATCGGTAACACTTGGAGAGGACACTTGGCTCATTGATAGTGGTGCTTCCAAGCATATGACAGGACAAAGAGATATTCTCTCTTACATTTCAGAAAAGAAGTTTTCTTAGAAAGTGACACTTGGAGATGATTACCAATATCCCATCAAGGGAGTGGGAGAATCAAACTACAAACTTAATTCATGGAATTCAATGAAGATGAAGGATGTACTCTATGTACCAATTTTGACAAAGAACCTACTCTCCATATCAGCTTTAGAGAAGAAAGGCTTCAGATTTGCCTTCATATATGGAGAAGTTCTTATGTGGGCTAAAGGAGAAATGATGAAAGAAGCAATCATCATTGGAAAAGAAGAAGGTGGCTTGTATAAGATAAAGGGTCACTCAGAAGTTGCCATGACCCACACCATTGAGAATCCATGTGAACTTTGGCATAGAATATTAGCTCACATCAACTACAAGGCACTACCATACATATGCAAAGTTGTCACAGGTCTACCAGAACTCAAGGTTGATCATGAAGGTGTGTGCAATGGATGTGCACACGGGAAGAACATTAAGAACCCTTTTCCGAAGAGAGACAACAAAGAAGAACGAGTCCTATAACTCATTCATTCAGATGTGTGTGGCCCAATGCCATCGTCCTCCATTAGTGGGTATGTATACTATGTATCATTTATTGATGCTTATTCTCATAAGACCTGGTTGTATTTCTTGAAATCTAAAGATGAAGTGTTCAACAAATTCAAGGAATTAAAAGCCTTGATAGAGAATCTTTCTGAAAGAAAGATCAAGATACTCAGGTTAGATAATGGAGGAGAATACACCTCAAAAGAGTTTGTGAACTTCTGCAAAGATGTTGGGATCAAGAGGGAACTCACTACTCCCTATAATCCTCAACAAAATAGTGTAGATGAAAGGAAGAACCGAATGATAATGGAAGCCGTGAAGACCATGATCCACAATCAAGATCTTCCTATGTGCTTATGGGTAGAAGCAACAATGACAATCGTATATGTGCAAAACCGATTGTCCCATAGTGCGCTTGGGTTCAAGACCTCGGAAGAGATGTTCATCGAAAAGAAGCCAGAGGTAAGCCATCTCAAAATATTTGGCTGCCCAATATTTATACATATACTAAAGGAGAAGAGAAACAAGTTGGAACCCTCAGGAAATAGGGGAATATTTGTGGGATACTGTGAGGTCTCCAAGGCCTTCAGGATCTATATACTAGGTTATCATCACATTGAGATCAACAGGGATACGACCTTTGGTGAAGATGCAGCACTCAAGAAATCGACAAGATGTCAGCTTGAAGAAGTATATGAAGAGGAACCCATAATCCCCAGAATTGCAGATTCAGTGAGGGAGGTTCCTAGAGCTACTGAACTAGTGAGGGAAGTTGTAACTTCCCCTGATGAGGAAATTCTAGAATATCATGACGTAGTAGAGTTTCAAGAACCTCCTCAGATGACGATCTACCATAAGAGAAAGCTAGCTTTGGCTAGAGAGCTTATTCAATATGGAGAGAAATATGGTGTTCCCGAAGGAACCATGAGACATGTGAAGAGACCTAAGCCATTCTCCAGTTATATGGCTTTGATGTGTGATCTCCTAGAGAAGGAGCCTACCTGCTTTGAAGAAGCCATTCAGAAGAAAGAATGAGCAGATGCCATGACATAAGAATATCAATCCATAATAAAGAACGATGTATGGGAAATAGTTCCCAGACCGAAGAGTAGGGATGTGGTATCCTCCAAATGGATTTTCAAAATAAAACATGCTGCTGATGGAAGTATTGAGAAATATAAAGAAAGATTTGTAACTCGTGGATTTTCTCAAAAAGAAGGCATTGACTATGAAGAGACATTTGCTCTTGTAGCCAGATACACTTTGATCAAAACCATCATAGCCCTTGCAGCTAAAATGAAGTGGAAGTTACACCAGATGGACATAAAGCCAACTTTCCTAAATGGTGTCATCGAAGGAGAAGTGTATGTAGAGCAACCTCAAGGATTTGAAGTTGAAGACAGGAAGTCTCATGTCTGCAAGTTGAAGAAGGTTCTATACAGATTGAAGCAAGCTCCTAGAGCTTGGTATGGCTAAATAGACAGTTTTCTGATGAGCTTGGGCTTTACCAAAAGTAAAGAAGACTCTAACCTCTACTTCAAGGTCATGAACGATGAGCCAGTGATATTATTGCTATATGTGGATGACTTATTCTTAACTGGAGAAGAAAAGTTCATCACCGAATGTAAGAAGAGGCTTGTTTCAAAATTTGAGATGAAATACCTTGGCCTAATGCATTATTTCATAGGTCTTGAGGTATGGCAGAGTCCAGAGAGGATCTTCTTTAACCAAGGGAAGTATGCAGTCGAAATCATGAAGATATTCAACATGTTAGAGTGCAAGTCCATGAATACACCCATGGAAACGAAGCTGAAGCTGTTGGTCTATACTTCGTCAGAATTGATTGATGCCACACTGTATAGACAGATTATTGGATCGTTGATGTACCTGATGAACACCAGACTAGATATTTGTTTTTCCGTGAACACCTTGAGTCAATTTCTGGTAGAACCTAGACATGTTCACCTTGTGGCTGCAAAACATGTTATGAGGTACCTTAAGGGTGCATTAGATTGTGGTCTCAGTTATGATGGAGATCATGATTTCACATTGAGTGGGTACACTGATTCAGATTGGGCTGGAAGTGTTTCTGATAGGAAGAGCACTTCAGGATGTTGTTTCAATTTGGGATCAACCATGATCTCATGGAAGAGTAGGAAGCAATCTAGCATTGCTTTCAGCACAACGGAAGCATAATACATTGCTGCGTGTTCTGCTAGCTGCGAAGCTATATGGATTCGTAAGTTGTTGACTGACCTATTTGACCTAGAGATGGAAGCAACCACGATCCTATGCGACAACCAGAGCTGCATAAAGATGACAGAGAATTCTGTATTCCATGATAGGTCGAAGCACATAGAGATTCGATATCATTACATCTGTGACATGGTGCAGAGGAGAGCCATAAAGATCTAGTACGCTAGCACAGATGAACAGGTTGCTGATGTGTTGACCAAGCCTCTATCTCGTGTAAAGTTTGAGCACTTTCGAGATAAGCTTGGTATAGTCCGAAAGGACCTTCCTCAAAAGGGGGAGTAGCTGTTGTGATGTGACTAGTACTGTGCTTCCAGCTTGAGAGCTGTGACGTAAAGCCAGTCTAGTATCTTGCTTCCAACTTGAGTGCTGTGACGTAAAGCAAGACATTGAGACAAGACTAGTACTGTGCTTCCAGCTTGAGAGCTGTGACATAAAGCCAGTCTAGTATCTTGCTTCTAGCTTGAGTGTTGTGACATAAAGCAAGACATTGAGATGAGACTAGTACTATTCTTCCAGCTTGAGAGCTATGACGTAAAGCCAGTCTAGTATCTTGCTTCTAGCTTGAGTGTTGTGACGTAAAGCAAGACGTTGAGATGAGACTAGTACTGTGCTTCCATCTTGAGAGTTGTGACATAAAGCCAGTCTAGTATCTTGCTTCCAGCTTGAGTGCTGTGACGTAAAGCAAGATGTTGAGATGAGACTAGTACTGTGCTTCCAGCTTGAGAGCTTCGATGTAAAGCCAGTCTAGTATCTTGCTTCCATCTTTATTGTTGTGACGTAAAGCAAGACGATGAGATGAAACTAGCACTGTGCTTCCAGCTTGATAGTTGTGACGTAAAGCCAGTTTAGTATCTTTTTTCCATCTTGATTGTTGTGACGTAAAGCAAAGACGAGTATCTTGCTTCCAGCTTGATTTATGTAATGTAAAGCAAGATGAGTATTGTGCTTCCATCTTGACAGATGTGACGTAAAGTCAGTCCAGTATTATGATGATGAGCCAGCCTTGTGCTGTGATGATGATGTATTAGTTTTATACTAATTCATATTGATGCAGATGATGATTGCATTCCTTTGAGAATGATGACGCTGCCGATGAAGAAAACTTCCGATGATTTATAGATACTCTAGTCAGTGTTCCAAGACGATATTGATGATGTTGTCCTCCTGATGTTGATGATGATATAGTCCTCTCTCTCGCCTGATTTTGTTGATGATGCAACCCTCTCTCTCATCTGATGTTGTTGAAGAATACCCTTCTTGTTAAGGGGAATTGTTGAAATAATGTAACTGCAAAGTGTATTCTGATTATTATTTGATATATTATTCATTGGATCAGTCCCCATTGTTGATTGATCATGTTGGATATTGTAAAGGACCAAATCCCCTTTTGCGTATTTGTCAAAATGTAATTGTAATAGGTAGAATAAGAAGTCGGCCCCATAATATATTAAAGAGGCCCCATAATATATTAAAGGTGGTTATAACTACCAAGATTGATAAGTCAGCCCTGCTAGTGAAGAGACACTTCCACACTTGCTAGACTTGTATAAATAAGGAGGCTAGCGCCTCACTTAGACACACTCACTTGTTCATTTGAGAGACAAGTTTCGGAGCTACAGTTGGAGAAGAGAGAGAAAGAGAGAGAGGTGCATATTTGGGAGAGGACTTTCTGTACTTGTTTGAGTTATCTCTTGGTATTGTATTGGCTATCTATAATAAGGAAGTTTTGCTGGGTTTTCTTCCCCATAAGGGTTTCCCAGGATAAATTATGTGTCTCTTGTGATTGTGTATTTCTCAGTGATCCTATTGAAATGCAAAGAACTCTAATAATAGCTTAAACATTAACACTTTGATCAATTGGACTTTCTTTATGATTTTTAAGGGGAGATTTGATCCTCATCCATGTGTTCAAACTCAATCTCTATGATTTGAAACTCTTTGGATGTTCCCTTCCCAATGGTTGAGGATGCCCTAACACTGGCTTACCATCTTCGTTGGCTAGTCTTAGGATTTTCAATAATCTTCTTGGAAAACATCTACTCATTTCACTCTTATCTGGTTAAGGTTGCATCCAAGAACCCCTTATAGAGTTTGATAGTAGTATGATCTCCTTGCTACAAATTCCAAGTTCACGAGCTCGTGAAGGCCCCCCCAAATGTTTGGTCTAACATTGAGTCCAACCAAGCAAGTCAGATTAGCATTGAATAATTACACTAACTAACCATGCATAATTCATAATATATATATGTGTGTGTGTGTGTGTGTGTGTGTGTTAATTTTGTGCTAGTAGGTGATTGATTCGAATCCGTCTAGGTGAAGTGAAATAACCTACGCTTACAATTTTACAATGGATGTTATAAATGAATGTGGAGAAACATCTCTTAGATTTCCTTGTGATATTTTTCTTAGAATATATATATATATATATATATATATATATATATATATATATATAAGAAAGAAATCGAAAAAAAAAATTAATTGCAATAATTAAACATATAACTAACCAAACATACCATTAACTTAACTCACCATCACTAAAAGTTCACCACCATGGCAAGATACACCAATGTTTTAGTGAGAAACAACCATTAACTGAACTCATCATCACTAAAAGTGCACCACCATGGCAAGATACACCAATGTTTTAGTGAAAAACAACCCAATAAATAGAAAAAAAACACCTCTTAAAAAGAAAAGCAATGTTCTTCATAAAAACAATTACATAAAAAATAATCAAGCTAACAAATAGTATTTAAACTATTCATTTCATAACTATAGTATTTAAACTATTCATTTTATAACTATCTCAACTTGTCATTGAAACATCATTTCATATGGTCATCTTTAATTAACACCCCTCCTATTGACTTGTTGGATGAAGATAAAAAATGATCATCTAACCTAATACACTAATTACATTCACTTTAGTGAAGTGTTTTCACATCCAACGCCCTCTTTGATTTCTCTCACCCATTTTCTTTATTAATTACTCTAATTCTCTCTTTGGTCATGAAATAAAAATAAAATAAACATTACATCATAGCGATAAAAAAGTATCTTTTATTTCCTCAAACTATTAGGCAGTGGAAGAAAAAACAGAGCATCTGCAAGATAGATTAAACACTCATTAAACCAAGCACAACAATCCCACAATTTGACACATTGATTTATGTGGAAACCCAATGAGGAAAAAAAACACGGGTAATGATAGTCGATATTCTTTTATTCAAGGGAGAATTACAATAGCTAACACATGCATACAACCATCCTCTCCTCACAAACACATTGTACTCCATAGTATTGTGTCTTTCTCACACACTCTTCACACATTTCACTCACACCTCTATGGGTATGCTTGTATATATAACATCCATCACTTAGTTACACAAACTAATCATGAATAGACAACATAGTTACACAAACAATTCATAAATAGATTGCATGCATGCGCATTAACATAGTTGCATGCATGTGCATGTGACTGCATGAGGAAATTCATTGGCATGTTTCCAACAATCTCCACCTTGACAACAATTTACTTAATATATCATGCCCTTAATTAATTCATCACCATTTCTGCAAACCAAGAGAAGCCAAACACAATCACCACTCCACAACTTTTCTGACAATACTGTTACGTGAACATGCCTACACGGTTCACTCCAGCATGGACCATTCTGTCTCCATGAGTAACCTATCTAATAAACCGATGCACTTGTATAAATGAAATGAATCATAACCACACACCAAATCAATGCAACCATTATAGGTAATACTTGTGCTTCTGTGTTTGAAGCACCCATTTCCATGCTCTTCACCTGGTTTTTCCACGTGTCTATTGATAACACCAACTACATGTGAAATGATGACCATTTCCACATTGCAATCATCAAACTTCCTACTAACATAAAATACTCAAGACATATAACCCTTTTCTTCTTCATTAATTAAGACATAAACCTGTAGAGAACTTACAATGGAAAGCCAAAGGGATTTTATCATTTTCACATTATTCATACTGAATTTCTTGAGTATCTTCACCACATACTTTTGTTGTGATAACAAAGCTTACTGTATTTCTTGTCTCTGTGTATTTCCATGCCCAAGATTTATTTTGCTGCTCACAGATCCTTCATAACAAATGTCATAACCAACTGAGCCAACCTGTTGACCTCAACCATGCTTTTGCTTGCAACAAGCATAACATATAACACCAAGATAATGAATATACCATAAACACAATGGTTATACTCACATCTTGTAAAATTTGGCTTACCATGATGGAATCAAATATCTTGTACCATTTTCCTAGTATGCTTCAAGCCATATAATGATTTTTGAGTTTTCAAACAAATCTTCTGTTGCGATTCTGAACTAATCATTTTGGTTGTTCCATATACATCTCCTTATCCAACAAACTCCATGTAAAATAGTTTTAACATCTAGTTTTATTATCACAACCAGTGCTAACACAACATGAATAGAAACAAGATTTTAACAATTGGTGAGAAACTTTCATGGAATCAATATCTTCCAAATACCTTTCTGCTACCAGTCATGCTTTGAACCTTTCATCTTTTACTATGTTTGATTTTATAAAAGGAGATACATCAAAAACTGCATCTCTGTCCATGATGATTCTGTGGGTAGTAGGATCCCACAGTCTTCACCCCTTAACATCATCACCATATCAAAGATCCACCTATTTGATCTGGGTCCTACTTAGAAATATGATAAAAACACATAAGCATCACAACCGAATAATTTCACATTTGAGTAATTACCACATGACCTGTTCATACCTCTTCCTAAATCTTCCTGTCTTTTGCAACCTATGGTGACCGAGTTACCAGATAGCAAAACCACTTGTGTCCACAACTATTGCTACAACTTGGCATTACTGAACATGACTATTCAATGCCAACTTCCTTGCAATACTTTCCAAGTTCCATGGATATGAAATTACCTTCATCATATATTTTCAAACACTTGATTGACCTGCCAACATATCAACCTTTCTACAGACTCACCTTTCTAAACTCGACACACTGCTCCACCTCGAACTTTGCATTCGAAAAACCTTGACCAAATCTGGCCAAACCGGCCAAGTAAGCCTTCATCGCTTACCTCTAGGCCCATTTACAATGGATTTCACCAATCATTTTATAGGCTTCATTACATGCAAATCCATGGACACAATACCATGGGATACCCAAAACACATGGACTCAAAAAACCACCTTCTTTGACCTAAAAACAGATTTAACTCATTAACTCTTTCACCGAGTTAAGGCTAACTCAACATACATGCCCCCCAACATATTCAATATATCTAAATCTACGTCTAGAATTTTCATAGGTGACCTGATAAACCAGGGGTATGCATACCTATCCAAGTCTTATAGACATATGCCCATTTACATGCAATCAATAATTTCTACAACTCCAAAGTAAATACAATTTTTATTTATTTATTTCACGGTATGTAATATTCCACTTATAATTTAGTATGCAGAACATAAATAATTATCTAGAAATGGTAGATAAACAATGATATAACCAGAACAACATCACAATAATACCAGATAATACCATAATAACACTAGAAATAACACTTTGATTAATGAGAGAAATGTTCACTTGCCTCTTTGAGGGGGAACCTCCAACATAATAGAGCTCTATTACAATAATATCCAAGACAAAAATTCTCATACCGTATATTCTTATTTATACTAAATCTTTTTATCAAAAGAACAATCTAAAGGAAGATCCTTCTAGAAGCAGAAGCTTCTATTAGGTCTTCTTACATTTTACTTATTCCTCCTTATTGCTAGGCCTCATTAATATTGACCTTTATTACATAGAAATATATTATTCTACCCACTTTAAGGGTTAGGTAGGTTAGGTTCCTAACATGCCCTCCCCCTTAGAAATGTCCTTGTCCTCAAGGATTGAGATGAGGAAATTGCTGCAGAATGGTAGTAGGATCCCAGGTGTCATTTGCTGGAGTTGTATCTTTCCACTGAGCTAACACTTCTTTTATGGTATGTTGATGAAGACGATGCTCCCTTTGGTCCAGAACTTCTTGTGGCTACAACCAGATGGATCCTTCTTCATCAAACTCTGGAAGGTTGGTTTGAGTGTGGAACTTAGTTCCAATCACCTTCTTTAAGAAAGAGACATGAAAAAAAACATGGAGCTTAGAATTATTGGATAAAGCTAACTGATAGGCCACCTACCCAACATGCTTGAGAACTGTATAAGTACCATATAATTTGGGTGCCAATTTATGATAATGTTCACCCTTGAGTGAAGTTTTCTTATAAGGTTGCAGCCGAAGAAATACCTACTGGTCTCCTTCAACAAATTAGCGTTATGAGTGACCTTGATCGACTTGTTGCTTCATGCGATTCTGATCCATGACCAAATTCTCTTTAAGGGTACAGAGAATAGCCTCGCAAACTGTAGGTGTTTGGTCAACTGCTTGGACCTTCGATACACCTGGCATGTAGGAGAGAACTGGAGGTGGATTTTCACCATATACTTCTTCAAAAGGAGTCATGCAAGTAGCTATATGGTAAGAAGTGTTGTACCACCATTCAACTAATGGTAACCATTGAGCCCATTGATTTTTTCTTTCAGAGGCAAAAAAACCTCAAATAAGTCTCCAAACACTTATTGACGACTTCAGTTTGACCATTAGTCTAGGGATGATAGGTGGTGATGAGATGCAATTGGATTCCTTGGAGTCTGAACAGTTGCCAAAAATTGCTTGTCAAAGTTGGATCTCGATCAGAAACAATAGAATGAGACATGCCATGAAACTTGAAGATAGGACTCATGAAAATTTGAGCCACAGTTGATGCTGTAAATGGGTGTTGAAGAGTAGATAAATGAGCATACTTGGAAAGACGATCCACAACCACCATGATGACGGACTTATTTCCCGATTTAGGTAATCCAACAATAAAATCCATAGAGATTTCCCTCCAAATAGTGGGTGGAATCGGAAGCGGTTGGAGTCGGCCAAGAGGTTTGATGGTTTCACCTTTGTTGCATTGACAAACATCACATTCTGCTACAAAAGTGCGAACATACTTTTTCATACCATCCCAGAAATTTAAAGAACATTGTGACTGTTTACTTAAATACAAACGACCTTTGTAGCGAAGTTCATCATTGTGCCAAGAGTATCCTAGGGAAACTGGAGAGTTGGCTTTCAATTGTTGGATCATATGTGATATTTTAGGATCATGTGGCCATTCTTGGCGTACAGATTGGAGCCAATCTAGTACAATGAACGAGAGGGAAAAAAGGGACCCTTCATCTTCATATTTTTGAGAAAGAGCGTCAACAATCACATTCCTTTGCCTTTCCTGTAAATTATCTCATAATCATAACCAAAGAGCTTGGTTACCCATTTTTGTTTCTCTGGGGAGGAAGGTTGTTGCTCCAGAAAATGCTTGAGGCTTTGATGATCTGTCTTAATTTGGAAGCGTTTCCCCAGGAGATAAGGGCACCATAGATAAATGGCATGCATAATACCTAACATTTCCTTTTCATAGATTGATTGGCCCAAATGGCATTCAGACAATTGTTTTCTAGTAAAGGCTAAAGGTCTACCTTCTTGCATAAGGACAACTCCAATTCCTTTGCTTGAGGCATCACATTCGAGGACAAAGGTTTTTATGAAATCAGGAAGGGCCAAGATCGGAGTAGCGCACATAGTTGCCTTCAAATATTGAAAATATTGATCCACTGCGAGATTCCAAGTGAAAGAATTCTTTTTAAGGAGAGCAGTGAGAGGGGCCACAATCTTCCCATAATTCCAAACAAACTTGCAATAATAGCCAGTTAAACACAAAAAACCACACAAGCTTTTGATAGTCTTGGGGCGTGTCAAATCCCGCATTGCTTCAATCTTTTTAGGATCCACCCGAACACCAACATTTCCAAAATATGACCCAAGTACTCTACTTCTAAGGATCCAAAGGCACTTTTAGTGCGTTTGAGGAAAAGTTGGTGCTATCACGCAGAGATGATTTTAGGGGATAAATTTTGTTCATGGGCTAATTTTCCATGGTTTTTACCAAAACAATATTTTCTATTCTAAAAATGATTCACCCAAATTCTATAGGATAAAATTATTTTAACTTAAAAATCGCCAAAATTTTATACAAACTATATAAAATCCTTATAAATTTGAATATTTTTACAAAAATATCGCTAAACATTTTATTGTTGGCGTATAAAGGGTTAGTAAGATTCACCAAGGTTTCTACATTTTAAATTAAATTTCCATCTTAAAATCATTCCTGGTGCTATGAGAGTAGATGGAGAATTTGATCCACATGGGAAATATGAGATTGCCAAGTTTTACTATAGATGAAAATATCATCAAAGAAAACTAAGACAAAATGACGGAGAAAAGGATGGAAGACATGATTCATGAGGATTTGGAAGGTGGAGGGAGCATTACATAGGCCAAAGGGGATGACCAAAAACTCATAGTGACCCTCGTGAGTTCGAAAGGAAATCTTGGTTATGTCAGCTTCTTGCATACGTATCTGGTGGTAGTGATAACGCATATCAAGTTTAGTGAAGTACTGAGCACCACTCAGCTCATCCAAGAGATCATCAATGATATGAATGGGGAAGTTGTCCTTGGTGGTGAGCTTATTGAGTGCATGAAAGTCGGGAAACATATGTCAAGTACCTTCTTTCTTAAGTACCATGACCACATAGGAAGAATAAGGGCTGGTACTAGGGAGGATAACACCCGCTTGGAGAAATTTCTGCACTATTTTCTCAATTTCATTCTTTTGGGAAGAGGGGTGATGATAAGGGCAAACATTGGGAGGAAGACTGCCAGGAACAAGGGGAATGGAATTATCATGAACAACACAATAAGGAGGAAGTCCCTGAGGGGTGGAAAAAACAACTTGATGTTTGGAAAGGATAGCTTGGAGGTCAGGATGCACAGAGGGTGTCTCAACGACTTGAATAGAATGGAGTTGAGCAATGATACCAGAGTGGCCTTTCTTGAGGAGATTTTCCATACGATGGGAACTGATGATCTCAGGAGAACCATATGTGAGACCTTATAATTGATACCTTTGTCCCTCTTGTTGGAATTGCATGGTTAATGCCTTAAAATCCATGGAATGGGACCCAAAGTGCGTAACCATTCAATACCTAGCACAATTTCACAAGATCCCATGTCAATGTAAAACATATAATTTTTTAGTTGGTGATGTCCAATTTGAAGACGAACATTTTCACAATGCCCACCACATTTCATGGAACCACCATTGGCTATCATGATTTGAAAATTATTGAAAACACGAATATAGTAATTGGTTTCCTGGGTAATGCGACAATGAATAAAATTGTGGGTGCTACCACTGTAAACAAGGATGATGACCTTCCTGTGCTTAATGTAGCCAATGAGCTTGGGCATTTTTGGGGACGAGAAGCCAGTGAGGGCATGCAAGGAAATAAGTGGGTCAACATTAGGTGGGTCAGCAGGCTCCTGGGTGGCATCGGGAAGGGAGGGTTTTTCAACCAAGGGAACTGTTACATCCTCTTCAAGAACATCTTCAGAAATGGCCATAAATAGTTTTTGTTCCTTACACTTATGCCCTAGAAATTATTTTGCATCACAATTATAGAAAAGACCCTTAGTTTAGCATTCAAACATTTCATCTGTAGTTAGTTCATGGACCTTGAGGGGAGTGATAGGGGTGTTAGAATTAACTGGTCGAGGACGAGGAACAAAAGGGGGTTTTTTGTTTTGGGAAAAAACAAATTGTTGGGCGTCTTTAGCACGTTGAGTAGCTTCCAAACAAGTTGGAGGGCAGGACATGAGAACTTGGGATCATATTTCATCCTTGAGACAACTGATAAAGAATTCACGGAAGAATGCATCTGACATGCCCTCTGTTCGAAAGGACAAATGCTCAAAATAAGTGATGAAGCCTTCCATTGTGTCAGACTGTTTCAACTTGGTCAAACGAATGAGATATTAGGTATCAATATCGAATAAGGCATAGAGCTCAACAACAAACTGGGTCCAGGAAATATAGCCCTAACATGAATTTTTTCTCCATTGCCACCATTGTTAGCATTCAGGATCTAGATAGAGGAAAACATAGAGAAGTTTGGCCAACTCGTCAGTAATACCATGCATAGAAAAATAATGCTCCATATGAGTGACCCAACCTGTAGGATCAAAGCCATCGAATTTATTGAACTCTATGTAGGAAAGACGAGGTTCACGATGAAAGGAGTTAGAATGAAAATGAGGAGACTGAGAGGAATCAACAACATCGGGTTGTGATGATAAGGAAGGACCCGTAGGGAGGTTCAACAATTGATTGACAAAAGACTGGAGGGAGGTCAATTGGGTTGTGAGGTTGGTTTCCAAGTTTTCAATGCAGGAATTGGTAGAATCAATCTGAGATGTGAGATGTTCGATAGAGACATGGGCTTGATTGATGGAATTTTGGAGGTCTTGGTTGCGAGTGGTGGCCATTTGGAAAGGGGAAGTGTGGGTAAGGAAAAACAATGGGTGGGTGGGACCACAAAAAAAAGACTTAGAAGTGATAGGTACCACAATGATCAGTGCTTGAAGGGAAATATAATGGGATAGGCGAAACAATAGGGACACTGGGAAGGGGTCGGGTCCATTGAAACAAAAATGATTAAAAATGAATGGTACAACTTCAATCAGGGAAAAAAGGGAAATCCAATAGAATAGGTCTCAAATAAGTGTGCCGACAGGACCACTATACTCTTTTGCAGAAATGTGTGGTAATTTCACAACCAGAATGAAAAAGACATTGTAGCACAACAATAGATCTTTTTGGTTCTATTTATGGTTTCTTCCCAAGGTTTAGGGTATTCAATGGTTTTCCTTGTGCTATAGTTCTCTGATATACATGCTGGATCCAACAGTAGTACTCAACCCAATATCTCAGGGCACCAATTAAGGAGGCTAGATCACACCCTTATTTGTACTACCTGACTACCCAGGTACTAGAGAGTATCTTCCCGAGTGTTTTTCTTGGTGGCACTATAACAATCAGGCGGTCGATTGGTTTATCTATGGAGGGATTCATGAGATCTAGGCTGATTCGTATACAAGTGTTGTCTGATGCGATACCACTCGAAGGGGTACCAATATGGGTTACAAGGGTGGCCAACAAAAGTGCTCTTAAGTACCACTTGTATTTCCTGCATGTATGAATCCCCGATCATAGGTTTATGTGCTTAACGACATATCTCTATAGCTTGAAGATGCCGAAATACATCTCTACCCTGAAAAAATTTAACCCACAATTTTCTGTCAAGGAAGGTGCTCCAATACCACTTGTAATATACCACTTATAAATTCATATGTAGAACATAAATAATTAGCTATAAATGGTAGATAAACAATAATATAACCAAATAAAAGTCACAATAATACCAGATAATACCAGAATAACACCAGAAAGAGAACTTTGATTAATGAGAGCAATGTTCACTTGACTTTTCGAGGGGGAAACGTCCAACAGAGCAAAGCTCTATTACAATAATATCCAAGACAAAACTTCTCATACTCTCTATTTCTATTTATACTAAATCTATATATCAAAAGAAAAATCTAGAGGAAGTTCCTTCTAGAAGCGGAAGCTTCTATTAGGTCTTTATACATTTGACTTATTCCACTTTATTGCTAGGCCTAATTAATATTAACCCTTATTACATGGAAGTATATTATTATACCCACTTGAGTGGTTAGGTAGGTTAGGTTCCTAACATGGTGACTCAACCATCACCATCCTGCACCTTCTATGATCCGAAAAGATCTTTTACACGACAATGGTTGAGTTATTTAGCATGTGTTTATTAACCATTTAGGAAGTGAAATGAAAGAAGGAAGAATTAAAGAGGAAATGTGACAGCCATATAAACACGTACAGAACTGACATGAAGCAGAAACAACAACAAACCATAAAAACCAATGTGATAACGGAGTTCGGAAATATTGCCTACGTCTCTGGGCCTTTGTCTCAATGGGTGAGGCTTTCTTATTTATATTCAAAGCTCAATAAGTAAATCAAAGTAGTGCCAAAAGGTTACAAAACTGATTTGGTATTTTTCTTCCAGATCTCTAGAACCCAACATAATAAAAGACACTCAAATCGGATGACCGGAGCTTCCATAAATGGCCCACAAAGGTGCGCTCCTCAACAACTTCCCTGCATAAAAATGGATTTGGCTTGGCAAATATTCAACATAAAGATACTCTGAATGTCCTCTACTGGCCTCAAAAAGACCTAGTTTATATAGATCTGAAGTTAGTAACCATCTCCCAACTTCCCCCCCAAGATCTGACCTCAAAAAGGTCCCAATATCCCCCAATATTGGTAAAAAATCTCCAAATATAGCTGAATAATCAATATAAAATCACTATATTAAAGTTTTAAAAACCACTTTTGGAGAAATATCGGGTTAATCCCCTCTTCCATGGGCGCGCGGCCCTAAAACACAATCATATGGCACCATATGGTCAAGTGCCAACCCCTAAGGGCTGGGCACTGGTCCTTACCCTGTAAGCTTTGGTCACATCTCAAAAAAACAAGGGACCGAGTCCCAAACGGTGTGCTAACGGTTGGTCACCTCCCCCGAGTCATATGGTGGGTAGGTGATATATATCCACGCCCATATCTTTAACTCTGAGCTAGAGGTTGTATGAGCACTGGGATTTGGGTTGTATGGAGTAGAAAATGAAACCGCGGGTTGGGTCTAGGCCCCAACCCTTTTCTGCCTTCGCTCACACCGTTACATCACTTTTTATATTACAATGTGACATTGTTATAAAAAGTGACATGGTGGCGGGTTGGTACCCAACCTGCCCAAAGAGTTAGCTCGTACAAGAGGTCATGGGGTCGAAACTTGTAGAGTTCAAACAATTTTTTCAATAGAAACTTTAACCAATCCACAGGTGCCACGTGGCACCTCCTCATTCGTCGGATACATGATAAGTGTCAAAATATGATTGGACCCCACATCTACCCAGTCAACATGTCTGCCCAGTCACTGTCTACCATGTGTCACCGTACGTGCATGCCACATCCTTTGTACGGGCGTGCCAAATGTCACCCTTGCAGTGGTGACACATGTCACCCCCATATTGGTCCACTTGTCCGTTGACATCAACGTCTGTATGCCCAGTCATCCTGCCACATGTCACCTTCAAAAGATGCCAACTGTTCTTGCCACATCAGTTGTATGACCGTACGACCTATACAGTCAGCTTCCATGTGGCACTGTACAGACTGTACAATCATCATTTTTTTTTCTATTTGGCAAAATGAACAAATTTCCATAACTTGAGCATACAACGTCTGTTTGAGCCTGTTCAAGTTGCGCTAGGTTTGTATCGACGAGGCATAAGAACACGTCCATTTTGAAGCCATTCCGAAAACTTTGATTTTTAGTCCTTTCTAAACCCCATCAAGCTTCTGGATCTGATTCTGGATCACACCTCCCCACTAAAGGAACTTTTGGTCCCCAAACGTTTACTGACCAGTCATCAAGCTTGGGATAGGCCACCCGACTTGTTCTCTGTCTCTGAACTTTGTCCTGTGCACCAATCTCATCAAGATCAACTCTAACACAATCATGACAACTGACATCATATTGTTAGCCATTTGAACCCTGTCACATCTTACTGAAGCCACTATCATCCATGTAGACAACATTACTAATGATAGCATAAAAAATACAAATGCAAATGAGCTGATATACTTGTCATATTTGCATGACAATAGCTTATCTTGAAGCAAACTGTGAATGATTTTCCATTCTACAATCATCTCCTGTTCTTGCTTAAGATCGATTACTTGACTTAAAACAATTATAGGTGTGTTGCTTGCTTTAACTGCCTTCTTTAAATGTTCCATAGTTTGAAGAGTTTTATTTTCCTTTACATGATGAGCATGAACAACATATTCTTGACCTACTTTGGTTAAATGATATTGATTCTTTTTCTTGTAGAAGACTATTTTACGATCATACAAGTATGGACTTCCTAAGACCATTCCACATTCACTTAGTGGAACTACATCACATTTTACCTCATCCACAAAATTAGATGAAATTGAAAATTTTAATGTGCATTGTTTGGTTATGTGCATTTTATGATTGTTGCTTATCCATTTAAGTGTGTAGGGCTTATGATGCATCTGTGTTTCTAATCCCAATTTCTTAACCAATTCCTCAGAAATTAAGTTAGATTGAGATCCAATATCTATCAATGTGTCAACCTTGGTGTCTCGCACGATGACCCTTATGTGAAACAAGTTACTTCTACAATCAAATCCTTCACCAATTTTACCTGTCATACCAACCAATGAGACCTTAGATTCATCACCTGAATCTGATCCCAAGTCTGTGGGTCGTGTTGTTGCCGCAATTGTTTGCCTCCCTTTCTTTTCCTTGAACCACTTTGGCCTCTTCTCAGGATACAATTGCTAACAATGGTCCTCATCATGCCCCTCTTTCTTGCAATGCTTGCAAGAGGGCTTCTCTTCCTTCCTTGTCACTGCATTTGCCTTTTTTCCATGCCACTCCCTTTTGTCCTCTTTCCTTGAAGACGATTCCCATGATACACCAACACTTGTTTTCCTTGCTTCAATGTATGTCGCTTGAACAAAAACCTCATCAAGATTAGTTGGTCCAAATATGAATACAATATTTTGAATATGTGCAGGTAAACCTCCTATATACTTCATAAGAGTTTCTTGGGTATGTAAAGGAATATCTAACATCAATGCCATTTTTCGAAACCCATCTATGTATTCTTGCACTGTTTGTCCTTTTCTTAGTTTTAAATCTTTCCATTCAATTAACGCTTTCTCTTTATAACCCAAAGGATAGAATTGATTTCTAAGTGAAAAAATAAATCTTTTCCATGATGGAAATATATTACCCACTTGTTGCATTCAATTTTGCAACTTGCTTTGCCACCAGATGAGTGTTTTGCCTGCAAGTCTCAATGATGCCAACTTGATTTGTGTGGCCTCATCCTTGATCTGTTGCACACTGCAATTGACCTCCATTGATTTGACCCAATTTTCAAGTCTCTCTTCATTAACTTCACCATCATATATGGTTAATTCAAATTTAACATCAAGTTTTCATAAAGATATTTCATTCTTATGTTTATGAACATGTTTCTTTGCATTGGATTTAAAACTTGAACTTGAAGAAGAAGGAGAAGAAGGAGGTGAATATGGAGGTGAAGGAGGAATTTGAGGAGGATCCTCTCCTTCTTCACTTTTTCCCTTCGAAGATTCACCAAGAACTGGTCTCTTTCATTCCAAGTAATCCTCATACAAAAACTTCATCATCTCCGACATGGCGAAGAAATATTTTCGAAACTCTTTCTCATCTTGAGAAAGTCCCTCTTCTGATGCCATCTTCTCGCTTTGAGAAGTTCTCTTTCTCAATCCAATCAATGGATTATCTTCAACAAGTTCTCCTTCACCTTGAAGTATCTTTTCCCTGGTTAAAATGGAAAACTCAAATCCAAACGTCAACTAGCTCTGATACCACTTGATCCGAAAAGATCTTTTACATGACAATGGTTGAGTTATTTAGCATGTGTTTATTAACCATTTAGGAATATAACTGGAAGAAGGAAGAATTAAAGAGGAAATGTGACAACCATATAAACATGTACGGAACTTAAATGAATCATAAACAACAAACCATAAACACCAATGTGATAATGGAGTTCGACAATCTCGCCTACGTCTCCGGGCCTTTGTCTCAGTGGGTGAGGCTTTCTTATTTTTGTTCAAAGATCAATAAGTACATCACAACAGTGCCAAAAGGTTACAAAAATAATTTGGAATTATTCTTCCATATCTCTAGAACCCAAAAGAAGAAACAACACTCAAATCGGATAACCAGAGCTCCCAGAAATGGCCCACAAAGGTGCGCTCCTCAACAGCTTCCCTGCATAAAAATGTCTTTGGCTTGGAAAATATTCAGCATAAACCTGATATGAATGTACTCTAATGGCCTCAAGAATGCCTGATTTATATAGATCTGAAGTTGGTAACCATCTCCCAACTCCCCCCCAAGATCTGGCCTTAAAAAGGGCCCAATATCCCCCAATATTGGCCAAAAATCTCCAAATACAGCTAAATAATCAATATAAAATCACTATATTAAAGTTTTAAAAACCACTTTTGGAGAAATATGGGGTAAGCCCCTCTKCCCTGGGTGTGCGCCCCTAAAACACAATCATATGGAACCATATGGCCAAGCGCCAACCCCTAAGGGCTACACGTTGGCCCTTACCCCTCAAGTTTTGGTCACATGTCAAAAAAACAAGGGACCAAGTCCTGAACGATGTGCTAAAGGTTGGTCAGTGCCCCCAAGTCATATGGTGGGTAGGTGCTATATATCGATGCCCATATATTTAAATTCAAGCTAGAGGTTTTATGAGCACTGGGATTTGGGTTGTATGGAGTAGCAAATGAAATTGTGGGTTGGGGCTAGGCCCCAACCTTTTTCTGCCTCCACTCACACCCTTACATCACCTTTTATATTATAATGTGACATTGTTATAAAAGGTGACACAATGGCGGGTTGGTACCCAACCTGCCCAAAGCCTTAGCCCGTACGAGAGGTCACGAGGTCGAAACTTGTTGAGTCCAAATAAATTTTGCAATAAAAACTTTAACCAATCCATGGGTGCCACGTGGCAGCCCACGTCTAGGCCATGTTGCACCTCCTCATTCGCCAGATACCATGACAAGTGTCAAAATTTGATTGGACCCCACATCTTCCCAGTCACTATCTACCATGTGTCTCCGTACGGGTGTGCCATGTCCTCTGTAAGGGTGTTCCACGTGTCATCCTTGGAGTGGTGACACATGTCACCCCCAGATTGGTCTACCTGTCCATCCACGTCAACATTCATATGCCTAGTCAACCTGCCATGTGTCACCTCTAGAAGTTGAAAATTGTGTCTGCCATGACAGTTGTACATTTGTATGGCTTGTACAGTCAGCTGCCATGTGGCACTATACCGACTGTATAATCATCATTTTTTTGCCTGTTTGGTAAAAAGAAAAGATCGCCATAACTTGAGCATACTACATCCATTTGAGTCTGTTCAAGTTGTGTTGGGTTTGTATCGATGAGGTCTATACACATGTCTGTTTTGAATCCATTCTGAGAAATTTTATTTTTAGGCCTTTCTGAGCCCCATCAAGCTTCTGGATCCGATTATGGATCATTCTATGTGAACACAAGTGGTGAGACACAATAGACAGACAAAAAATCATTAACCATACTTGTAGCTAAATTTTCTTCTTTTGTGGAGTCCTCTTTAGATGCTTGTTGTCTTTTCGAACAATTCTTCTTGAGATGCCTAGATTTGCCACAAAACCAACATTTTATCTTACCCTTATTGTCTTTTGACTTAGACCTGGATGTACCTTTATGATCTTTCCCTCCTTATGTAGATCGACCTCTGACCACCATTGCTTCTGCTATTGAGGTTTTCTTACTGGATCTTCTCCTCATTTCCTCAGACAACAGAGCTCCCACAACAGTGTCATAATCAATGTCATCTATTGAGCTAAACCACATAGTTGTGACCAGATGATCCCAAGAATCAGGAAACGAACACAATAGCGTAACCGCCTTGTTCTCATCTTCATACGTTACGTCCATACTAGATAATTGACAAAGTAGAGTGTTAAAAAAATTCAAGTGATCAACAATTTTCGTACCTGCTTTCATCTGCAAGCTATACAACTACCTCTTCAAGAATATTTTGTTTGACAAGTTCTTTGTCATATACAGACTCTCCAATTTGGTCCACAAAGATGTTGTTGTCTTCTCTTAAGCAATGTTAAACAACACCTCATCTACAAGAAACAAACAAATAGTATTGAGGCCTCTTGCATCCAGATCCTCCGAGTCCTCGTCTATCATGCTTGTTAGTTTCTTTGACTTTCCAGCCAAGGCCTTTTGCAATCTTTGTTGCACAAGCATATCTCGCATCTTGAGCTTCCATAGCGCAAAACTATTCTTACCGCTAAATTTCTCCACTTCAAACTTAGAACTCTACACTTTCTCCATTAACAAAAAAAAACCATCCAAACCAAGCTTATAATACTAAGTTTTTTATAATGAAAAAAGAATGATAAAATATAGTTGAAAAAGTTTAATCCAAAAATATATATATAATACATTTAATTTTTTTTTTTTTAATTCCACTCATACATCCACCCCTTCATATTAAAAAAACCCACTTATATAATGTTTACCCACACTAATATTCATCCATAATAAGACAAAATTCAACCTTTCAAACATCCACTCTAGACCATGAAGACCATGAATAAGACGAAAAAAAAAAAAAAACCTCTTTCACACCTTGACTTTGCACCAAAACACAAAATCGAACTTCATAACATCGTTATCGTTTTCTTCACAAGTCTACGCCAGCACCACGCTCTAAGCTAGATGATAATAAGATTATCGTCCTTATAGCACTCGTTGCACAATGCTAGGATTGATTATTGCCCCTGTTGAACGGGCTTACCCGCTATAGAAAACAAAATATCACCCTTGCACATGAAGTTGTCCTCTTTCACAGAAATCGCTTAGTCATCAGATCTATCTTCTTTCACAGAAATTGCCTACTCATCAGCTATGTTTTTTTCACAGAAATCGCCTCGTTAGATCTTTCTCACTCATACAATGGCTTTCTCACCTAAAGCTTTGATACCACTTGTTAAGCATCGGAAGAAAAAAACGGAGCATAAAAAACCAGAGCATGTCATTAAACGAAGCACAACAATCCCACAATTTGACACAATGATTTATGTGGTAACCCAATGAGGGAAAAAACCACGGGCAATGATAGTCAATATTCTTTTATTCAGGGGAGAATTATAATATCCAACACATGCATACAACCATCCTCTCCTCATAGACACACTGTACTCCACAATATTGTGTCTTGCTCACACACTCTTCACACATTGCACTCACATCTCTATGGGTATCTTATATATAACATCTATCACTCAATTCACGTGCATGTAACTGTATGAGGAAATTTGTTTGCATGTTTCCAACACAAACTTCCCACTTCTTATTTTCAAATAAACTTTTATCATCTTTAATTTTAATTTTGTTTAATTTTAAATTTGATTACTTTTCAAAATTTTGGTTTACAAAATTATAATGATTTTGGTACTTTTATTTTTACTGTACTAATCATTAAAATGAATTTTGAAAAATATTTAATCTCTTTCCCTTTATTTATTTAATAAATTTTGTTAATTATTAAAATGATTTTTGAAAAATATTTAATCTGTTTCTCTTTATTTATTTATTAAATCTTGTTAATTTTAGACGACCATAAACAACATCAATATCATCATATTTTAACTTAGTGATTGAAACAAAGTATCACCAAAATAACTTCAATTCAAACACCAACAAGTATAAAACCCTTTTGTGTTTTTGTGTGTTGAAGGGTATTTGACTTCCCAATGTTATCAAAGAGACTTAACACACACTATTTCACATGCCAAATTGGTCTAACTGAAAAATAACATAAATCTTCATCTTCTTTCTTATTTGGATTTCATGTTACAAGAACAATAACCACTTAATTTTATGCTAACACACACTATCTCACATGCCAAATTGGTCTAACTGAAAAATAACATAAATCTTCATCTTTTTTCTTATTTGAATATCATGTTACAAGAACAATAACCACTTAATTTTATGTTAACACACACTCTCTCACATGCCAAATTGGTCTAACTGAAAAATAACATAAATCTTCATCTTTTTTCCTATTTGGATTTCAGGTTACAAGAACGACAACCACTTAATTTTATGTTCAACTTTTTATTTCTAGTAATGCAATTAAAATGCATACTTCAACTAGTTTAATTTATGAATTCTTTAGGATATAATAAATATAATGCATAGAAAAAAACAAATTTATAATTGTAAAAATTATTTAAAATATTAAAAAAACTTTTGCAAAAGATATTTTAATTTTTTTTTAATAACAAATATTAACTACTTAAATTTTTAACAACTTGAATTTTAAAAATACTATTACGAGAAACAACAAATTTCCAATTTAAGTATTAGTTCTATAGTTAAGTTTAAAAGGTGTTAAATTATAGTTCTAGTTGTATAATTAAGTAAACAAAATTCTAATCATGTTGTGGCCAGTGGCATGACATTTATATAATAGATAGAAACATAGATACGTGGTGGTCCAATGAAAAATGCGTATATGTATCAGTTCATGGTTTGCGATATATGGTGTGATAATAAAGTCAATATAGTGTTAAGTTATTCTTTATGGTTTTATTTATGGAATAAGTGTAAATATCAATATTTTTTTAAAGGAATAATTGTAAATATCACTATTTTTAAAACAAAAATATGTATAAACCTAATATCCATGCTAAAGGAAGTTTGGATCTGCCTCTCAAGGTATAATTTTCAAATCACTTCAAATTAAAAGAAAAAAATAAATAATCCCCTTAGGCCGTCATTCCCAATAACTAAGAGTTATTAACTTATATTACATAAACATAACAGAACTTATGATTAGTTTAAAGATGCACGGTTTCTTTAGCGTACTAAAATCATTTAAACTTGTAATTAATTTAAATATATATAATTAATTTTAATAAATTGAAAATATTTTTAAGATTATATTAAAAATATATAAAATTATAATAAATTAAAAAATTATAAATTCTAACATTGCATTCATATATATATTAAAAAAAAACTCTACACATTTTTATAAATGACATTTTATAATTACTTATAATTCTAATTACAAATATCTAGTTTTTACATCATATGTTTTGAAGAATTCCACCACCAAGTACACCCATATGTAATCCTTATTATAAACACATTTCTACTTATAATACATTTCTTTATTTTTTTTACCTCCAAATACAACAATACATTGTGATTTTGATGTTGTATATTAAGTTGTTTAATATTGTCTAAGTTATATAACTTTTATTTACATTTGTGATTCAAAATTGATTTGAACATAAAGGAGTGGTTGTGAGCCTTAGTAGCTAAAGTAATTCGACAATTAAGGACGGTTAATAACTATGTAAAAGACAATGCAAAGTAAAGTGAAATATGATAACGGACCAGAAACCAATAATTAAATAAAATAGAAAATGAAAATAGGAGAGAGAACATCGAGGAATGGTAAATGAAAGGTGAGGATTGTTGGCCTTCCCATAACCCAACTCTCCCTATTTCTTCTTGTACTTTCAATCTCAAAGGGTCTTTTGTGCTAGGAGGAGAGAATGCAAATGAGAAGGAGCTATGAAAATTGTGGAATGAACAAAGAGCCATGAATTGCATTGTAACGTGAGATTGCCGAAATTAAAATTGAGAAATCATTTCACACTGGTTTTCCCATTTGGATTTCTAGGGTAAAATATATATGTTTGAATTTAATTGTATGTGATCTTTGTGGGATGAAATTGTAGTAACTATGTTTTGGTAATGTGTTGTGAGAATCCTTTATTATAGTCTGGTTATTCTTACTTGAGGTTACTTCAAGTTTACTATTTTCATAAGCATAATAGCTATGACTCTCTGACCATCTATGTGTTTGAATTTAATTGTTGTGTGGTTTCTATGGGATGAAATTGTAGTAACTGTGTTTTAGCAATGTGTTGTGAGAACCTTTTACTCTATTTTAGTTATTCTTGCTTAAGGTTACTTCTTGTTTATTGTTTTCATAAGCATAACAATTATGGCCCTCTGACCATCCATTATTAATTTAAATGGGATCAAAGGTTGTAATGAAAGAGTAACTTTAAATTTCTATTCCTGGTCCTTTCAATTAACAACTCTCTCTTCTTTCCTAAGCCATTGGGCATATGATATGACATGGGTGAGTGCACGAAGTTGGTGGATAATAAAATGTAAATGGGGTGAGCATGAATGCGCACTCGGGGGAACACATGCACATTTCTAGGAACGCACATGCATTCATGATGTGACAGATTCATAAAACCCTAAACCTCCACTCAACAAGCCATGTAGGCACGTTCTAAAGAACACATGCGTGTTCCTAAAAAAAATTGAAATAAAAATAACGTGTGGTCATTAAGAATGCACATGCGTTATTAGGAACATGAGCGTACACACATTCATGTTAACATGAAATATCTCTCTATCTCCCTCCCCTTCTCTCCCTCCCTCCCTCTGACCCCCTCTCCCTACCTCCATATATATTCCTCTCTCTCTCCAACTGCTCTCTCCCTCTCTCTCACTCATTATCTCCCCCCTCTCTCTCCCTCTCTCT
>JASDQU010102776.1:492189-533593 GCA_032191745.1 Picea mariana
CCTCTCTCTCTTTCTATCCCTCTCTCTCTATCCCTATATAGTACTCTCTCTCTCTCTCCCCCCCGGAGGGGGTTCGGGGGCGAAGCCCCTGAAGAAAAATTTCCTTGTAAATGTATATTGTAATTTCATTGTAAATCTGGACCGTTCATTATAAGGCTGCAGATCTTATACTAAAAGTTATGTTAGGGTTTGTTTCCATAAAGAGAAACCTTCCTTTTATGAGGGAAATGTATTGCGGCTATGTATCATTGTGAATATTATATTCTTAGTGAGGAGACTATGCGAAGAAGAGGAATTTACAATGGGTGTGTTGTAGGTTGTATCCCTTCATTTATTGGATAATAATAAAGGAAGGACCTAGAATTTTCTCTAGTGGATGTAGCCCACACTGGGTGAATCAAGTATATCTGTGTCTCTATTGTATTGTGTATCTTCTATGTTTTGTTTTCGCATTTGTTTTATTTTATTGCTTTGCGATCATGTTTATCTAACAACTGGTATCCGAACGAAAGATAATTCGCAGGAAAAGAGGGTTCCTGGTTTCAGTGGGAGCAATGGCAGGAGATGGAAATTTTAGGGTCGAGAAATTTAATGGCCAAAAATACTAATTATGGAAGATGCAAATGTAAGATTATTTATATCAGAAGAATATATTTCTACCATTGGATGAAATATAAAATAATATGATAACCATGAAGGATGAATAATGGGAGGTTCTTGACAGAAAGACACTAGGAACGTTACGATTGAACCTGGCAACATCGATGGCTTTGAATATTTCGAAAGAAAATACAGCAAAGGAATTGATGGATGCATTGGCTAAATTGTATGAAAAACCCTCGGTGTCCAATAAGATATTTCTAATGAAGATATTATTTAATATGAAGAAGTGAAAAGGTGGGTCTGTTGTAGATAATTTAAATGAATTTAATACGGTTACTCATCAACTAAGTTCTGTAAAAGTGGACTTTTATGATGAGGTCAGTGCTTTTGTAATATTGTGCTCATTTCCAGAAAGTTGGAATGGCTTGGTCATGTATGTAAGTAACTCTGTCTCTGGTTCAAATACTTTAAAATTTGATGATGTTGTTGGTGTTATCCTTAGTGATGAAATGCAACGGAAAAACACAGGTGAGACATTGGGTAATGTGTTAAACATGGAGAACATGGAAAGACAAAATGATAGAGGAAAGGGCTAAGGGAACTGCATGAATTCTATGAAGGGCAGATCCAAATCCATATTTGGAAATATAAAGTGATGGAATTGTGGGAATAAAGGACATTTGAAGAAGGATTGTAGAGCTCCAAATAAACAAAGAGATGGGCATCAGGAGGAAAATCAGGAAGTAAATGTAACAGGTGATGTGTTACAAGATTCTTTGATTCTTTCTGTAGATAATATTTCCGAGTCTTGGGTAGTATATTTAGGGGCTTCATTTCACGCCACATCCCATAGGAAACCTTTTCTAAATTATGTTCAAGGTGATTTTCGACAGGTTCATTTGGGTGATGATGCACCATGCAAAATTGTTGGAATGGGAAAGGTAAAAATAAAACAAATCAATTGAAACCAATGATTGTTGAAAGTGGTAAGACATGTTCCATATATAAGGAAAAATCTAATTTCAATAGGGCAGTTGGAAAGTGAAGGTTGTATATCCATATTTAGAGATAAGGTGTGGAATGTCACTAAATGATCATTGGTGATAACAAAATGAGAGAAGGTAGGTACATTGTATTTATGTACTAGAAATACTGACTTTTCTATCTCTTTAGCTTCTGCAGGAGTGGATACAACATTGTGGAATAATAGGTTTGGACACATGAGTGAGGAGGGGATGCAGATACTTCACAAAATATATATTTTTCCAGATCTTAAACAAATTGATTTGGATTTCTGTGAGCGTTGTGTTTATAGAAAACATAAGAGAGTTAGATTTCTTAGAGTCAGAAAATAAAAGAAGAGTGAAAGGTTAGAGCTTGTGCATATAGATGTATGGGGACCAGATCAGGTATCATCTCTTGGTGGCTCTTGTTGTTATGTCACTTTTATTGATGATGAAACCAGAAAAACTTGGGTTTATTGCATTTGACAAAAATATGATGTTTTTGATACTTTTAAGAAATGAAAATCTTTGGTTGATAATGAGATAAGAAAAAAGTTGAAATGTCTCAGATTAGAAAATGGAGGTGAATATTTCAGCAAGAATTTCGATGATTATTTTTCATACCATGGGATTCATAGAGAGAAGACAATTCCAGGAGCACCACAAGAAAATGGTGTGTTAGAAAGGATGAACAGGACAATGATGGAGCGTGCAAGGAGTATAAGATTGCATGTTGGTTTTCCCTTACAGTTCTGGCAATATGTTGTAGATATTGTTGTTTACTTAATAAACAGAGGACCCTCAAGCTCTTTTGATGGTAGAATTCCAGAGGAGGCATGGACAGGAAAAAATGTAAACTATTATTTTAAAAAATTTTTTAGTTGTGAATCAATTGTCCATATTGATAAAGAAAATAGAACAAAGCTTGAGGAAAAATCCAAGAAGTGTACCTTTATTGGATATAGTGTTAATGATTTTGGTTATCGCTTATGGGATTATGAAAATAAAAAAATCATCAAGAGTAGAGATGTCATATTCAATGAGAAAGTCATGTACAAAGATCAGTTGCAGGGAAAGAGACATGAAAAAGAAAAACCAGAATACAGAGTGCTTGATGTGATCACTAAAAAATAAATTCCAAAGGTATCAGAAAATCAAAATGTACAAAAACAGGATCAACAAGTATCTCAAACTCCTACAAATGTTGTTAGAAGGTATACCAAGTTAAGTAGACCTCCTTAATGATACTCTCTTTCATTGTGTTATTTATTATTGACTCATTCTGGTGAACCAGAATGTTATGAAGAGGTAATGCAGGTAGACACAAAAAATAAGTGGGAGCAAGGCATGAAAGAGGAAATGGATTCCTTAGTAAATAACTAGACTTGAGACTTGGTTCAGTTTCCTGTAGGAAAAAAAAACGTTGCAGAATAAATGGATTTACAAGTTGAAGGAAGAAGATGGAGGAAAAAAAAGGTACAAGGCTAGACTTTATATGCAACAACCATAAGTGTATGAGGTCAAAGGGAAGGAGAATTTGGTATGCAGGTTGAAGAATAACTTGTATGGCCTAAAGAAAGCTCCAAGGCCGTGGCATTTGAAGTTTGACGGGTTTATGACAAAACGAAATTATAGTAGATGTAATTCTGATCACTGTGTTTATTTTAAAATACTAGAAAATGGAAGCTATATTATCTTTCTATTGTATTGACATGATTGTTGTAGGGTCTAATATGCATGATATAAATGTTTTCAATAATAAATTAGATAATTCATTTGTGATGAAGGATTTGGGTGTTGCAAAGAAATTCCTTGGTATGAGAATAAAAAAAGATAGGAAAAATTGCAAATTGACATTGTCTCAAAGTGAGTACATAGAGAAGGTGTTGGACAGGTTTATAATGTATAATGAAAAATCAATTAGTACACTTTTGGCCATCCATTTCAAATTAACTAAGGAAATGTGTCTCAAGACACAGGAGGAGATAGAATACACGTCCAGGGTCCCTTATTCATCAACAATTGGCAGTTTGATGTATACGATGGTTTTCACAAGACCGGATATTGCACATGCAGTGAGAGTTGTGAGCAAGTATATGAAAAATCCAATTAAAGAACATTAGGAATCAGTAAAGTGGATTCTTAGGTATTTGAGAGGTGTTGTTACTCATGTATTATGTTTTTAAGCTTCAGACATTGTTCTACAGGGATATGTTGATTCATATATGGCAAGGGATAAAGATAGTAGGAGGAGCACCACATGGTATGTTTTTATTGTAGGTGTAACAACAATAATTTGATTTCGAAAATGAAAAAGGTTGTTGCACTTTCAACAACAAAAGAAGAGTATGTTGCTACTACAGAGGCTAGTAAAGAAATGATTTGGTTAGAAAGGTTTATGGAGGAATTGGGAAAGAAGTAGGAGAATAGCAGGTTGTACTGTGACAATGAGAGTTCCATTCATCTTGTAAAGAACTCAACCTTCCATTCAAATACTAAGAACATACAACTGAGGTACTATTTCATATGATCCATCTTGGAAGATGGACATTTGAAGTTGGAAAAGTTACACACTAGCCAAAATCCTGTAGACATGTTAACTAAGGGAGTAACCAGGGAGAAACTAAGTTCCTAATCAGTTTCAGTTGGTCTTCAAGCATGAAGTTGAAGATGAGAAATTTTTTAGGTCCAAGAAGGACCATAGTCCAACATATACAACATCGGTGGATTTGTTGAGATCAATCTCCAAGTGGGAGATTGTTTGTTGTGGAGCATGTTTATCTTCTTGATTCAAAGGTCTTTGTTTTCAGCCATGTTTATACCCCATGAAGGCTTTACACCCCTGAAGAATGTGCACTCCTCCATGAAAGGGAGTGCAGGTGGGGTTACCCCCCTGCTGGTTCCGAGGGAAAGCGGGGGCTCGGGGGAGAAGCCCCCGAAGGAAAAATTTCCTTGTAAATGTATATTGTAATTTCATAGTAAATCTGGACCATTCATTATAAGGTTGCAAATATTACAGGAGAAGTTATGTTAGGGTCTTTTGACCTAGAAGGAAACCCTCCTTTATGAGGGAAATGTATTGCAGCTATGCATCATTGTGAATATTGTATTCTGAGTGAGGAGAGTGTAAGAGAATAAGAGGAATTTACAATGGGTGTGTTGTAAGTTGTATCCCTTCATTTGTTGGATAATAATAAAGGAAAGACTTGAAAATTTCTATGGTGGATGTAACCCACACCGGGTTAACCACATATATTTGTATCTCTATTGTATTGCGTATCTTCTGTTTTTTATTTCCGCATTTGTTTTATTTTATTGCTCTGCGAGATAGAGTGTGGCAATGGGGGGAGAGAGAGAGAGAGAGAGGAGGCATGTTAGGTAGCTAAGAGGTAGTNGGGGGGGAAGGGCCCATAGTGATAATAGTGGAGGCCATTCAATGTAAGGTGGACTAGTTCCACTATAGTATTAAATAAATCCCACTATGGTAGTTAGAGATAATAAATGTAAGAGGACTTACTAGACAGTTATACTTCTAGAAGGTTCCTCCTCTAGAATGTTCTTAGGTGGTTGGTAGCATTATATAAAGGGGTTCAATCAATGTAATGATATAATAAGAGAATTATTGTATTTGTATCGATATCTCAATAGGAGAACACCCTCTCAAAGAGGAAAGTGAACAAGAGATGATCCCTTCCATAATATGATCCATTGTATGGTGTTGTCCTACCTCAAGGGTTTTATTATACTAAAAGTGTGGTTTTTTCTATATTTCTCTATGGATCTATTGTGTATTCAATATTTGTGGTGATTTTATTTGTATATCTAATCAGGTACTTAACAAGTGGTATCAGAGCACTTTCCTTGGCAATAAGTGTGGGAATTTGTTTTTATTTTTGCAGATTAAAAGAGGGCCGTGAAATTCTAGACAATTTTTGTATATTTTGGTGAAACATTTGCAGAAACAGGTTGTATATCTGATTTCCTCTCAGAAAAACACCCAATTAAAAAAAAAATTGTTTGAAACGAAGTATGGGAAGTTAAGATATCAACATTTTAAAATATGCAAATTTTCAGGGTTTTTTCCATGGACGATGGCGTGATGTTTTGATTTATGTAGCATATGGAGGCCGAATTTTCTAAAAAAAATTATAGATTTGAGTTCCTATTTAAAAAAAAACTGATTTCAAAAAACAAATCACCCAAATCGGAGCTCTAGAAGTGAATATATCATTGATTTAAAATCAACCATTTTTGGGGGTTTTCATGATGGCGACGAAACTGCAGAGTTCATAAATTTTCACATGGTGATCAGATTGTTGATTTTTAATGACAAAATCATAAATATATTATTCACACATTTCGTCAAACACTTAGCAACCTAGAGATAATTGTCTTCTTAAAGTTCAGAAATGTATACACACATTCAGAAATTTCTATAAGCAGAAATACACATTGTTAAGAAAAATATGCAGCGTAAAATACACAATGGACAACAACCCATAACTCACAGAAATTTAGGCAAATGCCAGGGAAAACCCCAATGTGGGGAAACCCAATGAGAGAGAGAGATATTATTATTTTTCTTCAGGAAAGTTTAGAACAACATCAATAACACTTTTCAGCCAAGAGAAATACCTCTCACAGCGTAAAAACTATCCCCCACAAATCTATCTTGAAAACTATGCCACAGTCCATAGAACTATATGGATTTGCTGAAATTCGGCACCTTGAAATTCATGCCACAATAAGATGTTGTACATTCTCTTCTGTACGACCGACCTCCTCCTGAAAATTCTTCAAGGGCTGCCTTGAAAACTATGCCCAATCTTGCCTCGGTTTTCATGCCTTAGGAATGCTGTTGTACGACCTGTACGGATCCGTACAGTACGACCTATCCCAACAAATAACACAGCTGCAAATCAAAACAGAAAATGCCTCCTTGGGATTTGCACCCTAGCTCTCTTGGGAATCGTGCCCTTCTTGATGCTAACTTTCCTCTCTCAAGCAATCTCTCAACTTCTCCTCTTGTCTTCTCCTCTATGTCTTTTCTCACATCCCTAAACATGTATATGTACTTTTCTCTTTTCCCAAGAAACCCTAACTTACATAACCAACTCAATCTAATGGCTATTATAAGTCTAATCTGAGGGCTCATATTTAATGCTCCTCATTAATTACAAAATCAGTAATAAATGCTCATTAAATACTTTTTGGGTCCCACAACTTAAAATCACTTTAAGTTATAAAGTACATTCACTTTATAAAAGAACTTTATTTAAAGTCACTTTATAAACATATCTAGGAATTATGACTTTATGTCTTCCCCATGAAAAAACACAATAACATGAATGAGGACATCCCTTGTTATATTTCAACACTCCCTCTTAACGAGGAATGTACTTGCTGCCATCTCCATCATCTGGTTCCATCATATTGTGCTCTGTAGGAGCTCCCTCTAAACCTAGAGTCATCCACAACACCTGCACAAAACTCGAACTAGAAGATCTTCTTCTGGCAACATCCTGGAACCCTAAACTCACTTCATTTTGAGCATCGGTTCGATCAAGCTGGCTGAGCCTTCTGCTAGTGCTCAGAAGAGACTCGCTCTCTTCTCTCGGAATGTAATACTGATACCTTGGCGCCACCGCAGTCTCAGAAGCCTCCTCACGCTCCTCATCCAACACTGAATCATACATCATAGGCTTTCCTCTCAACATATACAACCTATCCACCTGGTTATCGATCAGCTGCAGCTCTACCGGATCCACTCTCTCTCTGTAAATAAAGACATGTTCCCTCTTGAACAATACACAATATCCTACATCCTGCAAAGCTGATATTGAGAGAAAGTTAACACTCAACCCTGGAACAAAGAGAACTCCATCAATCTCCAAGATCCCCCCAAACTCGAGTTGGAATCTAACATTCCCAACTCCATGTACAACTCTCGCCATACCACCTTCATTTACCACCTGTCGGCCAGGACCAATCTCTGTGAAGTCTGGGAATACTTGCCAGATTCCCATCATGTGGTTAGAGGCTCCGCTATCCATAATCCATCCAACATCACCTTCGAATCCTCCGCTGTCGACACTGGAAACTAGGGTAACCAAAGAAAATTCCCTATCGAACTTTGAAGCAAAGTCTTCTATGGCTTCTATACTAGCTGTCTCAGGCTCCTCTGACTCCTTCTTCTTCTTCTTCCTCTCAGGACATTGACAGGCAAAGTGCCCTAGCTTGTTACAACAAAAGCATCTGACTTTACTCAAGTCCCTTCCGGAACTTCCTTTCTTCTTGCTCTTTGCCACAAGAGCAACATTCTCATCAGCTCTATCTTTCTTCTGATCACTGCTTTGAGATCTTTATCAGATATCCTCCTGAGTGAAATCATCCCATAGTTTTCTCCAATCTGGTAGATGCTCACGACCTACCACGCACTTCACGAAGACTTCCCAATCTTTGGTGAAGCCATTTAAGGCTAACCTCACCAACTCAGAATCCGAAGTGACCTCTCCAACAAATTCTAGCTCATCTTTAACTTGAGCCACCCGGGTAAGATAAGAAGAGACACTCTCCTCCTTACCCATCTTGGTATCATGCAACTTAGCCTTCAAGGCCATCTTCCGGTTCTCATTCTTCGCCTCGAACAAGTTCTTAAGTGCATCCCACATTTCCTTGACAATCTTTTTCTCAACCAAGTGTGGGATAAGGTGATCCTTCACCCCATCTAGAAAAATCCTCTGAGCTATGGCTTTCTTGACCTCATGCAAGTCCAAAGAAATAGGATCCGTTGTAGGAGCTGCTACAACAGACTTGACATAGCTATAGATCTTATTCTCTTTGAGAACGGCTGACAAACGAACCTTCCACTGCAAGTAGTTGGAAATGCCATCCAATTGATCCTCATATCTAATGCTTGCAACCTTATTCCCTGTCACAACTCAAGGAAAAAAATCACACCCTTTTTTCCCAAATATCACACTACCCATTGCTAGAGACAAAGCTCTGATACCATGTTGATTTTTAATGACAAAATCAGAAATATTTCATTCACACATTTCGTCAAACACTTAGCAACCTAGAGATAACTGTCTTCTTAAATTTTAGAAATGCATACCCACATTCAGAAATTTCTATAAGCATAAATACACATTGTTAAGCAAAATATGCAGCAGAAAATACACAATGGACAACAACCCATAACTCACAAAAATTTAGGCAAATGCCAAGGAAAACCCCAATGTGGGGAAACCCAATGAGAGAGAGATATTATTATTTTGCTTCAGGAAATTTTAGAACAGCATCAATAACACTTTTCATCCAAGAGAAATACCTCTCACAGCACAAAAATTGTCCCCCACAAATCTGTCTTGAAAACCATGCCACAGTCCATACAGCTGTATGGATTTGCTAAAATTCAACACCTTGAAATTCATGCCACAACAGGCTATTGTACCTTTTCTTCTGTATGACCGACCTCCTCCGGAAAATTCTTCAAGGGCTGCCTCAAAATTCATGCCCAATCTTGCCTCGATTTTTGTGCCTTAAGAATGTTGTTGTATAACCTGTACGGATCCATACAGTACAGCTTGTCCCAACAAATAACACTGCTGCAAATCAAAACAAAAAATGCCTCCTTGGGATTTGCACCCTAGCTCTCTTGGGAATCGTTCCCTTCTTGATGCTAACTTTCCTCTCTCAATCAATCTCTCAACTTCTCCTCTCGTCTTCTCCTGTGTGTCTTTTCTCACATCCCTAAACATGTATATGTATTTTTCTCTTTTCCCAAGAAACCCTAACTTACATAACCAACTCAATCTAATGGCTATTATAAGTCTAATCTGAGGGCTCATATTTAATGCTCCTAATTAATTACAAAATAAGTAATAAATGCTCATTAAATACTTTTTGGGTCCCACAACTTAAAATCACTTTAGGTTATAAAGTACATGTTCACTTTATAAAAGAACTTTATTTAAAAATTCACTTTACAAACATATCTAGGAATTATGACTCTATGTCCTCCCCATGACAAAACATAATAACATGAATGAGGACATCCCTTGTTATATTTCATGGCATGATGTTTTGATTTATGTAGCATATGGAGGCTGAATTTTCTAAAACAAATTACAGATCTGAGTTCCTATTTAAAAAAAAATGATTTCAAAAAACAAATCACCCAAATCGGAGCTCCAGAAGTGAATATATCATTGATTTAAAATCAACAATTTTGGGGGGTTTTCGTGATGGCGACGAAACTACAGAGTTCATAAATTTTCACATGGTGATCAAATTTCTACCAAATTAGTTCCATCGGATAGAGGATTTTCAGATATTTCTTTTGGTACCTTATATGTGGTATTTCCCATGGATATTCACTTTCAATCCCTCATGGCCCTACTATGCAAACTAGAAGCCTTCAACAGAAAATTTCAATGCGATATGGAATCTATTGAAGATATCAGGATTGCAACACATGAGAGATATATTAGGAATCTCATGTACATTTTCATCACATCATAATATACTCAAGAAGTATATGCTTGGTATGATTATGAGGAATATTGTGATGATTGGTATATGGATGTTGAGGAAAAATGTATGAATTACCTTACTCAATCATTTTCGAATCTTGCTTGGATAGAACAAGATAGAAGGGAATATCGCGTAGAGTTTTATAGCCTCAAAAATATTTTCCCAATACGCAAGTATTAATTAAAAGGGTTTTGGCTAATTTATTAATGAATTTTTTTTTGCAATATAAAACAAAATTTTATATAAGTTTATGAAATATACACAGATTATAGAAAGGAAATATGGAGATCAAAAAGAAAAAAGTAACCAAGTCATAATTGCACATAAATGAGACAGAATAGAAATTTAATGTATTTCATTCTAAGATATCAAAAGTGTTTTTCTCATTGCAAAACCCATGTGAGGGCATGGAACAAAGTCTGATTTAGAGATCCTCGATGAACACCATACAAAAAGACTCTTACAAGAAAGTCAATCTAAAATTTATAATCTGGATCAGCTTGCCACAAACTGATGCCAATTTGACTTTGCAAAATATCCTTTATCAACTATGAAACTTAATCCATAAACATACAAGAATACATAGACTATCAAGGATGGATAAACACCTCTAAAACAAGCATCTGAAGAGTTTGGTTCAATTTTGAACCTTGTTGTCTACAATAAGACCCTGCTATCAAAAAGAGAATTAGGCTTTGAATAAAATCAAGAATGAATGCAAACGGAAACTATCTCATGAAATGAAAAGATAAAACCTTAGTCTTGCTTTCTCCTTCTATTATCCCTTTGTTTCTTTTTCTCATCCAACTTTTATTATTTCCAAATAAGTTGAAATAGTTCAACTACTTTCTTTAGTTAAGTTAGTTTGACTTAACTAATTTAGTTTAGGATAAAATAATAATAATAATAATAGTTAAGGGTCTTTAAATAATAATAACTATGTAGGTGGGACCCCTTGTGACTCCCGTCTATTCTTCTTTTCAAATCATAAAATATAACGCAAATGGATAATCATTTTAACACATGCCACCCTTGTTACTTTCCACTCTGAGAGACAATTTTTCTTTTATCACTATTGTCCCCATTTGATTTCCCGGAAGTAGCCCGCCGTTGATAAGAACCTTGAGGCTGTATTTCACTGCTTACATGGGAACAACCATCCTTCAAATTCATGCGATAAGACACGGATTTTGAGGAATCATATGAGGGAGAAGAATGAGAGGCAATTGCTTTTCCTTTATCTTCCATAGGGTGAATATCTGTTTTTAGTCTTTTGCTAACATGTGAAGATTGAACAGGTCAATCAACGTGGGAAATATGGACATTAGGATTGACAGGTGGTGGGAGAGGTAATGAAATATTTGGCCAGCCACGATGGTGTGATACAATCGGGTTGAAAATCTCTTGCCATCCATAATTTGCAGGGACTTTTGGTTGCAAGGACACATGTACCATTCCATTATAAATCTAGTTAAATAACCCTGATTGGAACAACTGGTTCAATTCTTGGGGATAAACATCAAAATGAATGGAAAATATAGTCCTTCTAGGCCCTCGGTTCCAATTTCCGCTACCTTTGTTATTTCTACCATGGTCGCCTCTATTGAAGAAACACATCCTCTAGCAGTATTTAGTCAGTAACTAAGCCCTTAATAAACCATACATGACATTATGCTTGCATGAATACAAAATTGGCTCAGAAATTAACATGAGATACATGCAAATCCACCCATAACAAACCATTTAACAATCACCAAGTGAATAGGGGGTGATAGGGCTCATGGGACATATAGAGGGAGTGTAATTAGTGAAAAGTGGTATAATGACATGGGATTAATACAGAAATATTGTTCAACAATTAATTAAACAATTTAACTGTGTAATAAAATACCAAAATATCAGTCACCAATCCTTGTTGTGTTATCCTTTGTCTCTATTACACATGCTTTCTTTTTAATTTATTTCACAGAACAGGGATTCCATAAATGAAATTGGGATTATGAGGGGAATGTAATGAACGAAAAGTGGTATAATGACAGGGAAATAATATGGATACTATTCAAATAAAAATAAATCAAAACATGCAATCAAACATGTCTTTGTTCCAACCTTCAAAGTTCAACAATATTCTCTTTTCAAAAGCACAATTTAAATTGTTACTTCCTTTAAAAATTGCTTGTTGGCTTCCAAACAATAATATGTATGCCTAGAAATATTCAATTACAACAGACTTCACATCCATATAATATTTATATAACAATCATAACAAACAATATTGCAATGGATATGAGCAACCACAATAACCTTTGAGCCACAACTATTCATAACTCAGTCGCTAAATAATTTTAAAACCAAGAGGAATACGCAGAGTGATTACAACCATTTATATCCAATTCTTATTCTTTAAATCCAATAGAAACATGCACGATATTTATCACCACTTATGTCCATTATTTAAACGGGGTTCAATGCAATCAAACTGGGCATTATAATTCTTTATCGGGCCCCAATCAATTCACACACATGTGTCTTTTAAATACATTCAACATAACATTCGAACCAAATAACATACAACTCTTTGAGCCCAAGATTCACATAAATCAGTATGTACAAACTTCTTCCAGAATTGCTAAATGAGGAATGCAACCAAAATCATGCCCAAGAAACCAAGCACACACAATGCTCCATCAACCATCGACTAGAGTAAAACGATATCAATCTAATATTTAGGGTTTAAAAACAACAAGTGGAAGGTAAGAATAGGTGGTTCGATCAGAGGATTAAATCCTTGAAAAACACAGACAACTCATGCCCTATCACGATTACCGCATAACAATAATGTAAAACCATGCTCTCGAATGTAAGGGTTTCCAAAACAATATACTGTCAATTCCAACAGGAAACAAAATGAAGCCAATCTCTTAATCAACACTATAATCTGAGTGTCCAGGCCCAAACCCATGCTCGACCAAAAATAATCCACCATGCTTCTATCGACTTCTCAGTGATGTTAAAATCATACTGTGTAATGTTATCCAACCAACTGTTTCAGTGAGGGCACACACTAGGTAGCTAACAACTCATACTTTTTCCAAGACAAGGCACAAACTTTTTAATCTTTTATTAGTTCACATTGCAACCCACAGGGTAAAAAAATACCAACCATAGAGATGAACATGGAGTGGGAAAATATTAAACACAAAGACTCGTTATAACAATCCATGCACAAAGCTAAGAGCTTTGTCAAATCATAATAATCAATTTCCATAGAGAGGCCAGACCCAAATCCCAAGCCATGACCGAGTAGGTTTCACTGCTATTTTTATCCAATAAACCTATGAAAATATTACACACAACAAGAAGAGCATAACCATTTATTTTTTAAGTTCCAATAGTCTAGAATAATCACCATAAAAAACCACTGACACCAACACTAATACACAGTTCAAATATCTCATAAAAGATAAAGAATCAAACAGACCATGAGAAATCCTGAGCCAAAAATTGATTCAAAGGGAAAAGTAACCATCATGGATGGAAGTGTAATAAATCCATACCTAGAAAATACTGTACGAAGAAGAAAACTAGACTCTATACCTCCTTCACGATCGAACAATGCAGAGCCAACAACTACCAGAGCCAAAACCAAAATGCAAGAATGACTAGGGTGACAGGCTTGAGGGGTGTTTAAGTGACGTGCAGTAAATGCATATCGCTTCTTCCTTCCAACCTCATTAAATTCAAAGTATGAGCCAAGCCAATTCACCATAGCACTAAACCATTAATTAACCAAATATCCATTGCCATATCACTTTTTCATAGTGTGCCACCCCTTTGTAATATATAACACTTTAAAATAACAATGTGCTAGAAATATTACCCCGTGTGCAACCACTTATGAAACTCAACAAGGCGCATAACTATAGTATCAAGGGTCAAGTGAGCCCCTCTTTTGTCACAACAATACATAACATTAGATCTTGAGTACAGTTCTTTTATTCAAAAGAGATCCATTATTATCTTTTATCAAGACCATTTAAACCAATCAATGCCATGTTTAATGCAATATCAAAACCAGAAATGATAATAATTCTTTCATCCATAGGTAAGCCTTAACATATTCTGTGAGAGGTCATCAAAGCCATCCAGTGCCATGCATTAATCAACCAACCATCACATGTCACCATAAAATTTTAAGCCATGATTTGAAGAAATGAACTATATAAGAATGTGTTGGTACCATCACATAAGAAAACAAAATGTAAGTGCAACATATCCACCATAGCACCACAAGTCTACAAGGGGGTCTCACCTACTAGTTTATTATTAATATATCTATCTATATATNCACAAGTCTACAAGGGGGTCTCACCTACTAGTTTATTATTAATATATCTATATATATATATATATATATATATATATATATATATATATCTTGGAAATCATTTGCGAGCATAGTATTCATCGTTGTGTTTTTAAGCGTCAACAAACTAGCGAATCTACAGAAAAATTAGTTTCCAACAGATTAATAACTCAGAATGTCTGGTTTTGCAGACCAGCTTAATCATAGATCAAAGAAGATATTTACCAGAATGATTATGCAACAGGGGGAACTGAGAAAGTTTAAGGAAAAATATGATCTGGGACTTTGGGAATAACTCATGGAAAGTGTTATTTATGAGGGGTTTATTCCTGTATGCATAACTTTTGATTGGTCACAATGAAAGCGTTTAATTCTTAAAGGAGAAAAATTTCTCGTGCTTTCTTTGGAATCTCAGGGTGGAGGGAAGAAATGGAAGAAAAAAAATAGGGATGAAAATCCAATTATTTATCTAACAATACTGGAACCAGAGAGCATTTTCAGTGATGTCTTCAAGGGGGGACATCATGACAGCTGTGTAATCTGATTTTATTGATTAACAATACTTGCAGAAGATCATAATTGTGGAAAAAATGATCCATAATTTATTTATCAAAATAAAATAAATTAATAAAATAAAAACAACAGAAATAAAACAACAAAAAAATAAAAACAACAAAGCAAAATCAAAGCACTAAAACAAAAATTATAATACATAAGTAATTTCCATACAACATTTTAACTTTCAAACTGGTTCCAGATAGTGTTTCCATACATGAGTTGAATCCCAAAGAAAGACTTTCTCATTTACTTTAAATTTGACAACTTTTGCGCTTTTATTGGAATATTTCTTTATAGTTTGTTGTCTTCTCTTTATGTTCTCCAAGGAAAACATTTTTTGTTCCTCTAAATCCAACAATGCATTTATCCTTTAAGAGATATTAGAAGAATTTAATTCTTCAATCTGTAGCATCAGCCTTAGAGAAGAAAGTTCTATATCGATAGGAAAGATATCTTCTTGACCATAAACAATATGAAAGAGAGTGCAACCTGTGCTTACCTTGGTAGTTGTGTGATCTGCCCAAAGGGAATAAGTGAGGAGGGTGTGACATTGACGAGGCTTATCTTCAATGAGCCTCTTGATAATTCTAACCAATTTTTTGTTAGTAGACTCAGCTTGCCCATTTCCTTGAGGGTAATAAGCTGATGAGGTGAAATGCTTAAATCCCAGCTTAGCTAGAAACTGAGTCATCTTAGCAGAAATAAAAGAGGGTCCGTTGTCTGTAATAATTTCTAAAGGAATTCCAAATCTGGAGAAAATATTAGTTTCAAGGAAAGAAATAACCTGTTCATCCTGCAAATGTTTAAGTGGGACAAATTCATTCCATTTCGTAAAACAATCTGTGGTTGTCAAGATAAAAACTTGCCCGGCTGAAGATGGAAGATTAATACGAATGATAAATTCCAGACCCCATTTTGAAAAAGGAAAGTCAGGGAGGACAGGTTGCAAACGCATGGCAGAAAGACGTGATTTCCCAGTGAATTTGTGGCACTTGTCACAAGATATTGAAAAGTTATAAGAATATCGAAATATTGAAGACCAGTAATAAAATTTTCTAATTATTTTAAAAGAAGTAGTTTTAGCAAAAAAGTGGCCACCCAAATGATTAACAAAATCTGAATATCCATGGGTTTCTTGTAACAATTTATGTTCTTCCTCATTATTTACACAGTGAAATAATATACTATCGACAGATCTCTTGGACAAGAAGTCTCTTAAAATAACATATCTGGAAGATTCGAGACAAAACCTTCTCCTTTGATGAGTATCTAAGTCATCTGGACATCTCTTATTTTCCAAGTAGTACACCATATTTTTGTACCAAGGATGTTCAACTATAAGAAGGATTTGATTATCAATGTAAAATAGTGTTGACAGAGGGTTATCTTGTTTGTCAATTTCTTCACTTGCATCATCATGTTGATCCAAGTCAAGGGCTAAGTCTCATCCCTTGATGGTTTTCAAATTCATGGTGGTTAAATCATGCTCCTGGATCTTGGAAAGCCAATGTGCAAGATTCCTTTAAAGATAAGTCCGTGAGAGAAAAAAATTGATAATAGGTAAAGGGACTTTTACCAGTGTGTTCTTGCGTAAGATAAAGTGTTGAAATCTCTCCACAGCTTTAACAAGAGTGAAAGCATGCTTTTCAATATAAGAATATTTGAATTCATCATCTGATAATCTTTGACTCATGTAAGATACTGGTTTTTCATTATTCTAGTCATCACATTGTATGAGAATAACAAAGACTACTTCCTCTATGGAATTAGTGTATATAATAAATTGTTTCTCAAAATCTAGCTTCGCCTGACTGGTGTGGAACTAATTTCCTTCTTAATCCTTACGAAAGCATTATCTATGTCGTCAGTCCAAGAAAATGAGCGATCTTTCTTGAGAAGGTTTTGAATTGGTTTGACCATTACAACAAAATCAAGAACAAATCTACAGACAAAGTTGATAATGCCCATAAAATATTGAACCTTTTTTTTGGAAGTGGGGGCAGGAAGGTTTAAAATATCAACAATCCTTTCGGGATCTATTCTTATTCCTAAATCAGAGAAAATATGCCCAAGGAGCTTGCCCTTGGTAACGCCAAAAATAGACTTAGAAGGATTTAAAAAAATGTTAAACTTTCTGCATTGCATGAGAACTTTTCTAAGATGACCAAAATGATCTAATCAGTTCTTTGAATATATAGTTAAGTCATCAAGATAAATCTGAATAATCTTATCGATCAGATCATCAAAATCTATATGCATATCTTTTGAAATTGGCACCTGCATTAGATAAGACAAAAGGCATGCGTTCATAATAAAATGTGCCCCAAATTATAATGAAAGTGGTTTTGTATTTGTCTGTCCTTTTTACCTTGATCTGATTATAACCAGAAAAATCATCAAGTAAGGACATCATTTGTGACCCTGCAACTTGTTGCAAAATCGTTTCCATATTAGGGAGAGGAAAATGGTATTTTATGATCACAATATTTAATGCATGAAAATCAATGCACAGTCAGATATGACCAGTTGTGTTCTGAACGGGAACCAAATTGGAAACCCACTCAGAATACTTAACAGGGAAAATTATCCCAACCTTCAAGAGTTTTTCAAACTCCTTCGTAATAGTAGCTTCAAGTGTGGGTTTAATGTTTTTTTTTTTTTGCCTAACTGGTTTTATACCTTCCTTGATAGGAAAGACATGTTGTATAAGAGCAGGATCAAAACCATGAAGATCCTTATAAGACCAAGAAAAAACATCTTGAAATTCACAAAGTAACTCGGTGAATTTCAACTTTTCTTCATCAGTACATTGGGAACCTATCTTAACATTCTTTGGGGAATCATGTTTCCAATGTTCAAGGAAATGGTTTCACCCAATTTCCTTTTTGACTCCTCTTCTTTATGTGTTTTTTTGTTTCGTACATCAATCAATGAAAATAAAATTTTTAGAGGAGTCAATCCCTTCATAATTTTTTTGTTTTCTATGGATATAATCTCCTTGGGCTTATATGGTTCATTTTGTATGAAATAACATATGATTTCATCACTAGGGAATACCTTCCATGACTCTACATTGTTAGGGATATGAGGATGATATAAGGATTTAAAAGTACAATTAGGTCTTTTTGGCAGAAGTTGTCAAGTAGTAGAGGTTGCAAAAACAACTAACCTATCAGCCATTGAATTTGGTTCCCTTTTAACATGAGTGATCTTAAATGATAATAAGTTCGAGATAAGCTCCCCCAAAAATTGGGTGTAGCATTTCATCAACTTGTTTCTAGGAAAATATACTTTGCGTACAAGGTTCACAACAAGTCCAATGTCCCCAAAAACTGTAAGCTGACCACAACCTAAATTATAGGCATTTTCAATGCCTAGAAGTAATGCTTCAAATGTGGTGACACTGTTTTTGCAAGAAAACTCTAACCTATAGGAAAAGTTGTGAATTTTATCTACAGACGAGTACAAGATAATGCCAACTCCATTACCTTTCTTGGAGCATGAGCCATCAAAGTGCATATGCCACATCCCATCCTCCAGGTCAATCTGTTCCAAGGTAGTGTTATCCTCGTCAAAAAATATGGAGTACACTCCTAAGTCCTCCTCGACATAGTTTACATTAGGCTGTGGAATGATTTCTATATACGGTGAAATTCTTCCCTCCCTTAGAAATACGATGTTCTTTGAATTATGAGGAACGAATAAGTGTGTCCCATCAAGTGAGAGATATCCACCTATGAAGGCTTGCCAGTCTCTTCCCAAGATGATTGAATAGTTACTTACTGGCATGTCAATTAACTGAATATTAAGGGTTGTTCTTATTTCAGAGTGTTCACATAGAACCAAAGTCATGACTTTGATTTCACCTATGGTCGATTCTTGTAGACTATTATATGAGAGCATGCTTCTAGCATTTTCATTGGTACAAGATAAGCCTAGCTCTTCCATAATAATTTTTGACATTATGCTTGGGCCTGAACCACTGCCAATTAGACAACAATGGGCTATTTTGTCCATAATGTTTACAGAAATGAAAATGGTGGGTTTTTTACAGGGTGCCTAAAATTATTTACATCTACTTTATTTACAATAGAATCCTCTTTTGTTGTCCCTTCATATAGATTGGGTATAGTGGAGGATTTTCCTTCCATGAAAATTTTTAGATGCTTTTGTTGCTCAAGGACGAAAACCATGTCCATAAGAGTAGTGTCGGCCTTGATAGTAGCCAAATGGTTGATAATTTTATATTTGGAAGAGGGATGAGGGGAAGGGAATCCTTGAATTTCAGGAGTTTTGGTAATTTGTACAGTAGTAGCTGACGAAGATGAGCTTGAGCTAGAAGAAGTACGAGGGGGATCATATTTTCCTTTTGAAGAATAGGATTTATTCATAGTGTTTATGATCATGATATCTTCTGTTTCTTCCCAATCTATAACCATAATGGTGTTCAAAGGATTTTTTCCAAAGATCTTATTTCTGACACTCTTCTTTACCTCACAAGTACTTTCCTCGTGATTTTCCTCGCAAAATTTACACCAACTACAAGACATGATGGCTTTGGGCATAAATTTGTTTTCATTGGTATTCCTAAAAGGTGGTGAAGAGGAATATGATTCCCTAGGAGTAAGTGAAGGGCCATTTCCCTTTCACTCATATGCTATCATTTGATTATTCATATCTTGTACAAGTTGTAAGAGGGAAGACATGTTCGTTTGTTTAATTGATTCTCCCTTGGGAAGACCTATTCTTTCAAGTTGTTCTTAATACTCTAGACAAGTATGAAGAGTAGAACCAAGATTGTCAATGGATTTTTATTCAAGCCTATGCCAATAAGGGGAAGGTAGAGAATTGTAGTAATGCATAAAAGAGGCTTGGTTCTGGGGGAGAATAAGTTCGGGAATTTGATTATATAACTTGGGGAAATGTAGGTTGAAAGACTTTATAGTCTCATCGTCTTTGTACGCAATGTTATTGTATTCCTATAATTGTTTGGCTGGGCTCTTAGACTACCCATAAGTATATTTGAACCAGTAAACTAAGTCTTCCCAAGTGAAAAGAATATTGCGAGGGAGATAAAAGAAATATTTCACTGCTTTCCCTTCAAGGGAGTTCACAAATAAGCGCATACAAGTATCATTATCATTAGCTCCTATATTGTGACATAAATTAGAGAATGCCACCAAGTGTTCGTTTGTGGTGACTGTGTTATTTCCTAAAAACGTAGGGAGATTCTCTTTGAATTTTGGTAGAAGACAAGTAGTAGGTGCTAGGTTCAGAGGAGAGGATACATGCCACGAGGTAGTAATAGCATCTTCTTCGAATTGAAAGAGCCCATACTTCTTAATAACCTTGGCAGGGTTAGTAGTTGATTGGATTGGAATCTGATGGCTATACAAGCTACCAATCACTGATGAGGTCGAGGGTTGAGAAGATGATGCACCTCCAGTGCCACCAGAGCCACCCACATATGCCATTGTGTAAAGGATGGGTGAGGGTGAGAAATATGAACTAGCTGAATCAGACAAAGTTATCCTTAGAGTACCTTTTTGTGTTGAAAAAATAACATTCCTTCTTCCTATTTCAGTGATAGGAGTGATTTTAGGAGACAATCCTCTTCTTCTCCTAGATATGCGAGGATTTGAGGACATGAAAAGAAGATCAAAACTTTTAGGAAAAAGAGAGATACAACTGATTCCTAGGATGCCTTTGTCAGGCCTCCCAATGTTCCTGAACACTTATGTCTTGTTCAATTACTTCCCACGAGCGTTCAAGATCAACCCGAGTATTAGCTATTTCTAAGATGGTATTGAATAAATTTAAAGCAATGGTGGTTTGGTCTTTAAGACCATGCTCAATATTGGGTTGCCTTGTAACAAGTATTATCATGAGAAAAATAAAAATAGTCAAAGAATAAAAAATAAAAGGAGTATTCAATGATAATGCGAATACAATCAACTAGAGAGATATTGAAGATCTCCCTAGTATGGTCGCCAAATAAATGTTTAGGAAAAAAGTATGGATTACCTTACTCAATCATTTCTGAATCTTTCCTATCTAGGACAAGATAGTCGAGAATATCACCCAGAGTTTTATAGCCTCAAGAATATTTTCCCAATCCACAAGTATTAGTTATAAGGGTTTAGGCTGATTTATTAATGAAAATAATTTTGCAATATAAAATAAATTTTTATATAAGTTTCTGAAATATAAACAGATTACAGAAAGTAAATATGGAGATCAAAAAGAAAAAAATAACCAAGTCATAATTACACATAAATGAGACAGAATAACAGTCTGATTTATTTCAGTCTGAGATATGAAAAGTGTTTTTCTCTTTACAAAACCCCTACGAGGGAATGGACCAAAATATGATTTAGATATCCCCGATGAACACCATACAAAAAGACTCTGACAAGAAAGTAAAACTGAAATTTATATTCTGGATTAGCTTGCCACAAAATGCTTCCAATTTGACTCTGCAAAATATCCTTTATCAGCTATGAAACTTAAGCCATAAACATACAACAATACACAGACTATCAAGGATGGATCAACACATCAAAAACAATCATCTGAAGAGTTTGGTTCAATTTTGAAACTTGTTGTCTACAATAAGATCCTACTATCAAAAATAGAATTAGGCTTTGAATAAACTCAAGAATGGATGAAAACGTAAATTATCTCACGAAATCAAAAGAGCAAACCTTAGTCTTTCTTTCTCCTTATATTCTCCCTTTGTTTCTTCTGCTCATTCAAATTTTATTCTTTCCAAATAAGTTGAAGTAGTTCAACTACTTTCTTTAGTTAAGTTAGTTTGACTTAACTAATTTAGTTTAGGAGAAATAAATAATAATAATAATAGTTAAGAGTCTTTAAATAATAATAACTAGGTAGGTGGGACCCCTTGTGTCTCCTGCATTTGCTTCTTTTCAAATCATAAAATATAACACAAATGGATAGTCATTTTAACACATGCCACTCTTGTAGCTCCCTTAGATACCTTCCAAACTGAATATTCAAATATTAGAAATAATTTAAATCATATCCAAAAAAATATAAATATCCACATAATCCACATTATCCAAAACAAATCTTGATGTCCCAACATTCTTCAACCACTAACACTATCTTTATCAAATCAAATCATAAAAAAACATAAACTAAAAGCCATACTTTACACTCTGAGAGGCAAATTTTGTTTTATCACTGTTGTCCCCCTTTGATTTCCCAGAAGTAGCCTGTGGTTGATTAGAACCTTGAGGTTGTATTTCATTGATTACATGGGAACAATAATCCTTCAAATACATGTGAGAAGACACAGATTTTGAGGAATCATCTGAGCGATAAGAAGGGGAGGCAAGTTCTTTTCCTTTATCTTGCATAGGGGGAATATTAGTTTTTAGTCTTTTGCTAGCATGTGAAGATTTAACAGGTGAATCGGCATAGGAAATATGAACATTAGGATTGACTGGTGGTGGGGGAGGCAATGAAATATTGGGCCAGCCACGATGGTGAGATACAACTGGGTTGACAATATATTGACATCCATCATTTACAGGGACTTCTAGTTCCAAGGACACATGAGGAGGAACGAGAAATCCATGGATGTTATGAGGATGGAAAGGAGTTCTTTTTGGCTGAAGGTGTACTATTCCATTCCCAATCCAGTTAAAGAACCCATCTTGGAATATCTGGTTCAATTCTTGGGGATCAACATCGCAATGAATGGAAAATCTAGGTCTTCTAGGCCCTCAGTTCCAATTTCCCCTACCTCTGTTATTTCTTCCATGGTTGCCTCTACTGAAGAAACTCATCCTGTAGCAGTAGTTAATCAGAAACTAATCCCTTAATAAATGGTACATGACATTATGCTTGCATGAATAAAACATTGGCTCATAAATTTACATGAGATACATGCAAATCCATCCATAACAGGCCATTTAACAATCACCAAGTGAACCTGGGGTGATAGGCTTCATGGGACATATGGAGGGAGTGTAATAAGTGTAAAGTGGTATAATGACATGGGGTTAATACACGAATACTATTAATTAATTAATTAAACAATTTAAATGTGTAATAAAATACCAAAATATCAGTCACCAATCCTTGGTGTGTTATCCTTTGTCTCTTTTACACATGCTTTGTTTTTAATTTATTTCACAGAACGAGATTCCGTAAATGAAATTGGGATTATGAGGAGAATGTAATAAATGGAAATTGGTAGAATGATAGGGAAATAATATGGATAATGTTGAAATAAAAATAAATCAAAACATGCAATCAAACATATCTCTGTTCGAACCTTCAAAATTCAACAGTATTCACTTTTCAAAATCACAATTTAAACTGTTACTTTCTTTACAAATTGCTTGTTGGCTTCCAAAAAATAATCTATATGCCCATAAATATTCAATTACAACATCCTTTGCATCCATATAATTTGTATATAACAATCATAACAAACAATATTGCAATCGATATGAGAAGCCACAATAACCTTTGAGCCACAAATATTCATACTCCAATGCTAAATCCTTTTAAAACCAACAGGAATATGCACAGTGCTTACAACCATTTATATCCAATACTTATTCTTTAAATCCAATAGAAACATGAAAAGTATTTATCACCCCTTGTGTCCATTATTTAAACATTGTTCAACACAATCAAACTGGGAGTTATAACTCTTTATCAAGCCCCAATCGATTTTCACACATGTGTATTTTAAATACAATCAACATAACATTCAAACAAAATAACATAAAACTCTTCAAGCCCAAGCTTCACATAAATCAGTATGTACAAACTTCTTCCAGAATTGCTAAATGAGGAATGCAACCAAAATCGTTCCCAAGCAACCAAGCATGCACAATGCTCCATCAACCATCGACTGGAGTAAAATGATATTAATCTAATATTTAGGGTTTAAAAACAACAAGTGGAAGGTAAGAACAAGTGGTTCGATCAGAGGATTAAATCATTGAAAAACGCAGACAACTCATGCCCTATCACAATTACTACATAATGATAATGTACAACCATGATCTCGGTTGTAAGGGTTTCCAAAACAACAAACTCTCAATTCCAACAGGAAACAAAAATGAGTCCAATCTCTTAATCAACAATATAATCTGAGCATCCACGCCCAAACCCATGCCTGGCCAAAAAGAATCCACCATGCTTCTATTGACTTCTGGGTGATGTTAAACTCATACTTTAAAATGTTCTCTAGGAAATTGTGTTAGTGAGGGAACAAGCTAGGTAGCTAACAACTCATAGTTTTTCCAAGACAAGGCACACACATTTTAATCTTTTATCAATTCACATTGCAACCCACATGGTCGAAAAATACCAACTACAGAGATGAAGATGGAGTGGGAAAATCTTAAACACAGAGACTCATTATATCAATCCATGCACAAATCTCAGAGCTTTGTCAAATCATAATAATCAATTTCCACAGAGATGCCATAACCAAAATCCAAGCCATTACCGAGAATTCTTCACTACTATTTTTATCCAATAAACCTATGCAAAGATTACACACAAAAAGGAGAGAATAACCATTTCTTTTTTAAGTGCCAACAATCCAGAATAATCACCATAAGAAACCATGGACACCAACACTAATACACAATTCAAATATCTCATAACATCTTAAAAATCACATACACTACAAGAAATCCTGAGCCAAAAGTTGATTCAAAGGGAAGAGTAACCATCATGGATGGAAGATTAAGAAACCCATACCTGGAAAATTATACACGAGGAAGAAAACTAGACTGTATACCTCCTTCACGATCGAACAATGCGGAGCCAACAACTATCAGAGCCAAAAACAAAATGTAAGAATGACTAGGGTGATAGGATTGAGGGGTGTTTGAGTGACGTGCAATAAATTCACATCGCTTCTCCCTTCCAACCTCATTCAATTCAAATTACGAGCCAAGACAATTCACCATATCACTAAACCATTAATCAACCAAATATCCATTGCCATATCACTTTTGCATAGAGCACCACCCCTTTGTAATAACAAACTCTTTAAAATAACAATGTGCTACAAAAATCCCGCATGTGAAACTACTTATGAAACTCAACAAGGCACATAAATGTAGTATCAAGGGTCAAGTGCGCCCCTCCTTTGTCACAACAATACATAACATTAGAGTTTGAGTACAGTTCTTTTATTCAAAAGAGCTCCATTATTATCTTTTATCAAGACCATTTAATCCAATCAATGCCATGTTTAATGTAGTATCAAAACCCAAACTGATAATAATTCTTTCATTCACAAGGCATCCTTAACATATTCTGTGAGAGGTCATCAAAGCTATCCAGTGCCATGCATTAATCAACCAACCATCACATGTCACCATAACATTTTAAACCATGATTTGAAATAATCAATTGTAGAAGAATGTGGTGGTACCATCACATAAGCAAACAAAATGTAAGTGCAACATATCCACCATAGTGCCACAAGTCTACAAGGGGGTCCCACCTACTAGTTTATTATTAATATAGATATATAATAAATCTTGGAAATCATTTGCGAGCATAGTATTCATCGTTGCGCTTTTAAGCGTCAACAATGGATAGTTGTAATCTCTGGGATGATAACTACTTTAATCTTTTATTTGATTACTCTACTCCATCTTATGTAGAGCACATTATGGAGAGTAGTCCAAAGCCTTCTATGAATACTACTTTTCAGTATTCTCCAGTACTAGTGTGTTATTCAGATGATTTTTTGGATATGGAGGAATCTACATATTTGGATCCCCATGATCAATGTAGCTCTTTGGAGCATCATTTTCAGCTAGTTCTTGAGTTTATATATCTTCTGTGTGAAGTTCAGATTAGCACTTGGACATGGGACCCTGGTTTACAATGGTGGTTGGAAAACTTCAACATGGTGGATTTCATTTCTACATGGGACCCTGGTTCTCTAGTCTACTTCAACACTATGATCCATATTTATCCATGGCACCTTGGTATATGGTTGTACACCCTCATAACAAGCATTGAGGAAAATTATTTCCTAAGGGGGATGAAATATTAGGTAGCTATGGAGGTAGTGGGGGGCCCAGAGGGCTCATAGTGATAATAGTGGAGGCCATTAAATGTAAGGTGGACTAGGTCCACTATAATATTATATAAGGCCCATTATGGTAGTTAGATATAATAAATTTAAGAGGAGTTACTAGAAGGTTCCTCCTCTAGAATGTTCTTAGGTGGTTGGTAGCACTACATAAAGTGGTTCAAGCAATGTAATGGGATAAGAATAAAATTATGGTATTTGGAGAAGTAGTTCAATAGGAGGATGCCCCCTCAAAGAGACAAGTGAAGATGAGATGATCCCTTCCCTAATAGGATCCATTGTATGGTGTTTCCATACCTCAAGGGTTTTCTTATAATAATAGTGTGGTTTCTTCTATATTTTTATGTGGATCTATTGCGTATTCATTATTTGTGGTTATTATATTTTTAGATCTACTCAAGTACTTAAAAAGGAAAGAGAAAGTAGGAGAGAAAGTGTGTGTGTGTGTGTGTGTGTGTGAGAGAGAGAGAGAGAGAGAGAGAGAGAGAATTGTTTTATGTTAACAAGAATGTGCACACATTCCTGTCACTTTAGGAATACACACACACTTTAGGAACGCGTGCACGTTCCTAAAGTGTGCACACGTTATTTGAATTTCAATTTTTTTCGGGTGGGAGTGACAACTCTAGCATACGTGTTTGTTGGGTTTTTCCTCAGATTTAGGTTCAGGATGAAAAACCTATTGGGTTGGTATGAAAATACATAGAACATCCATTTTTATTAATTCCTCTCCATATATCTATTTTTGACGTTATTCTTCTATAGGCTACGCAATTCAGTTATTGATGAAACCACAGACAAAGATAGAGTTGGTTGTGTAAATTCTAAATATATATATTTTTAAAATTAATGATGTTTACTATTTTTAATCTATTTTTGTCTTGACATATATCAAAATCCTATAATATATACCTCTCTTATATTCTCTATAACATTTTTGCGTTTTAACCATTTATCAAATGAGTTATATGCGACACTATAGGAGGCCTATATCTATGATCTGAAAAAAGGAAATTGTTTTGATCATGTTAAGACCCTCTTATTCCTCATGAACAAAAGACATTGTAATTTCATGGATATGTTGACTTTGATAATTTTTTAAAAATATAAAATTAATATTATAAATTTTCAAAAAATACACCGCACAAGAAAAATGGGTTCTCTACAAGTATACAAGTTTTTGGAATGAAATTCCATCATTAAGGTAGTCAACACTTGCACGAACAAAAACATATACCTTATATTTTGTTGGAAAAATAAGATACCACTGTTAGAAAAAAATCAAATTTGACATAGTTAATCACAATTTCTATGAATAAATGTTGTATATTCAGAAATATAATCCAATTTCCTATGTTTTATCTTCTTACACCATATTCAAATTCATTGTAAAAGTACCTTGAATAATCCCTCCAAATGAATAGATTGTTTATTTTCCAGGTTTGCATTGCCCCTAACACGTCATGAGAGACCATCATTATCTTGCACTCACCCGACTATTCACTCTCATCTTGTGGTTTTACTTATTTCCTTGGAATACTACATTGATTTCTAGCAGGTGAATGAAGTAACCCACAACATTTTATTATTTCCCATACCCCATTGTTTCCTTTAATTCAAAAAAATTAACTCATCTTTTCGTTAGGTAGATTTTCAATTTTCTCTTATTCCATTGAGCCACCATGTGGCACAAGAAATTGCAAACTATCATGTACTCTAGTGATCTGTGGCTGACAACATCACCTAACTATTGGTTTTTATGTCTTACCTTTATCCATCGTATCCTTTTCCTACTATCTTCAATCCTCAATTAATAATTTTGAGATAGCAATCAAGGTACCAATGTAGTTTGCAGTCATCAATGGTATCTTTTCTCTAAAAGGTTGAACATACTTTATGATAAATGAATGATTCTCTTTCTATAACCATTTGACATATCCTCAATTGTCTTATGTGGAAAATTTCTATGGGAGTTGTGTAAGAGGGAATTCCAAATAACTTGAAGAATAGAGTTACGAATGGTTATTAAAATTGGTAGCTAAATAATGAAGGTTGCTAAAACTCTCTACTATATATTTCACATGTTTTTCTCATCCCATGGTATGTACCATTAGTTGGAGTCAATGGTGAAGGCCATATGGTGAGAATTAATTTTATGAGTCATCATGAGATGAGCCATTTTTTAAGAGAATTGGAAGGTTGAACTTCCCTTGGTGAAAATTCAAGTGTAATTAAATATTTAATTGTAGGATGGAAGTTGAAATTCTATATGGGTGCCTATGCTGAGCTCATGTGGTTTTCAAGGAAATCATTTTCTACTTTGTATTAATGTTGAGTGATTTGGAGTTTATGGGAGTGTTCCAACATTGATTGCAATCCTCATTTGTATATATTTATATTCATGCTAATGTTGGATAACATTGACTTTGAAGAAAGGGATTATTTTCCATATTAATGCTATAGCAATACATTTTATCTATTGTTTGTTTGACATCTTTAATCCTTGAGCAATATTTGTTGAATCATTTCGTGTCTTCATATATGTTGTAAGAAAACAATGTTGGGTATGGAATGTTGCATTGTGATGCTGAAAATTAATGGCGTGGAAATGTGAATGTTAGGTTGATCACTACACACACATAGCTTGTTATTATTTAATTGGTAGATTCAACCTACAACTCAATCTCTATTTGGATGTTGTGTTTCTATGTAAAAGATACTGCCATACATTGGATCCATTATTGTAGCCTTTTATTTTTGAGCTAGTACTTTGTAGTTTTGAGAACAATTTGTCCACTTGTTAATATTTGTATGCACCGAGGTATGAATGGGAAAGTGAAATGGAATTGAATTCATTATAGATTTTGCACATACAAAGAGGGAGAATGTTTCAATTAGTTGGCACATGACCACAAAGCATTGACAACTTGAAAGAAAATAGGCCTTATAGTCATTGTAAAGACTAATATCTCTGTATAAGTCTAAAAAAAAACCAAAATTCAATTCAGGAAAGTATTCACATTAGTGAAGTGAGTGGGATATAAAACTTTCATTTATATATCAATTAGAGAGAGAGGGGATTCACACTAATTATAAAACTTAAATTTTACTTAGAACTCTCATATAAATATAAAATATCAATTTTGTTTAAAAATTGTACCAAATTCCTTTTGCACGTAGACTATTGGAAGTTAAGATATTGTTATTTTATTGACCATTAAATTTTGATTAACGGTGTACGACTTCAACTAGAAGAGTGTAAAAAAAGGATATTTTATGATAACAAATATATATGAAGAAAATTTAGAATTATGATATGGAATCACAAGAGATTTCTTTGGATAAATGGTTTTAATTTAAGGTGGGTGCTAACTTCAATCGATTTTGTATTTCTTGTTGAATCATGGGATTATTAAGAATCCTAAATCTCTTATGTATATGGGTTTATTGTTTTCTCAATTTGAAACAAAAAATCGATGTGTGAAGGATAAGTGGCAGTTGTTGTTATATCAAGAAAGAGCTTAACTCAAATATTAAAGTGTATACAAGTGATTTCTATAGCCAATATATCTAGATCAATATTGATTATGAATACAAGTATGAATACTGTAAGGATACAATTTTTCTTGTTATTTGTTAATTTTCCTCTTTCAACACTACCTTCTAAGAGAACATTATCACAATTGACCACATTTTTATCAACTTAGAGAATAATATTGCTACCATGAAATTTAAAGGGAATATTCTTTTTAGTGTATATTTAATTCTAAAAAAATTGACAGGGTTCAATTCAATATTATAACTTATAACTCTAATTTCATCAAAATGATTTTTTTTATGGAAAAGGTTGGTGAGACGACAATTCAAATGATCAAACCCATCCACATGTTAACCCATCCTATCCCTCCATCTGTTATCTCATCATGGATTGTTTTCCCTGCAAGCATTGCTTCTCACATCCCTTCTTCCATTTTTCATCCTACATGGAGTGGCCTCTTGAATTATTAGAAACTTGTTTATGTAAATTAGGTTAATTTACTGAGACACATAAGAAATATTTCCTTATTATTTGAATTTTGTTAAAAAATGTATAGCTTCAAAGCTAAATCCTAACCTTCACCTTCAATTTATCTATTTAGCCTTAATATTTTTTAATTTATTGTCTTAGATCGAATATTCTTTCCTTCGCAAAAAGGTTAGAATAAGTTATAATATAGTTAAAAGCTATATTTATGGGTATTTCCCTACTTTATAGGTAAGAACAGATAGATGTCAACATATATAATCTAATTGTTAGTAAGGGACCATAACCTCCACTAGCCCCCCTACTTATAATCTATGTTTAGGTGTTAGAAGTTGTTATATCTAGTCCCACCTATGGTACAAAAGGGTTCATAAGTCATCAACAAGGATTTTTAAAAGGGTCCTTTCTATATATATAAAATTTAACTGCACTCATCCCTTGGTTTTTCTAATTCCTAGTGTGTTCATTCAATCTCTATACTAGTTCACATGTATTCTATCCACAAAAAAAGGGATAAACCTTGTCTCCTGTTATAGCTCACAAGATTAAGACCAAACAATAGAGGATCAAGTAATATTGGAAATATTTGCTTAGAAACTTAAACCTCCAAACCAACTTATCCACCAAGGAAAAATCCCTTATCAATTGAAAACACTATCTAATCCTTAAATATACCAATTCCCTAGGATCCCACCAAGGCTTCATGAACCTTGCACTCAAATTAATACAAAAGGATATCATCAAGAATGACGTGTTTTTGAACATGGATAGTGCATGCATGTTATTCAAGTGAATTAGAAATAATAGGAAATTTCTAAAATATTACTAATGTTGACATTATCTGCTGTGACAATTGAATCTTATGATAATATCAATCTAAATTAACCATGAAATGGAAAATAAATAAATTCGATAATGAATTTGAATTTGAAATTCTACAATGACAACTAAAATTAAAATATGATCAACTCCAATGGAAATTCCCATAAAAACAATTAATTTAAATCGAATTAAATGTAAATGCTACATCAATAAGAAAATGAAGTTTGGTAATCAAAATATTTTCAAGTTCTACAGTGACAATCAAACCTATAATAATAATGAAATTAGCATATATGATTAAATTAGCATATTTTCAAGGGCCTTCGGTTGATTAAATTAGATGATCAACCGAAGGCCCTTGTTACCATAAATGCAAATCTAGGTTAATTGACTATGTGAATGTAAGAATGCAACATATGTTATCATTGTCATTTAATCTAGTTTAATTCACTATTTGAATCTAAGAATGCAACATATGTTATCATTGTCAGTTTCTTCTATATACATTTTTTTCCAATCAAAACATCGTACACAATATGTGTAAATACACACATGTATGTGTGTACACATATAACCAATTGAAAATTATTTCTATCTATATAAAATACTTGCCATTTGGTTTACCATGAAACAAGGGTAAGGGATAAGGGTTTTGTGGTCTAGTCGATGTGGTAGAAAGGGTTTAAGGGATTGTCCAACATGCATGGAGGTTTGACAGGAAGGTGGAAGGTTTCCACTAGTTGAGGCACACCCAAGGCTCGACAACTGAAAAAAATATTGGGAGGTTGGGTGAGTGATAGGGTTGATGTTCGAGCTAGAAACAAAGGTAACAACCCATGTGTTAGAAAAATAGGATCGCAGAGAAATAAAGGAAAACAAATGCGGAAATAAAACATAGAAGATACACAATACAATAGAGACACAGATATACGTGGTTGACCTAGTGTGGGCTATGTCCACCATAGAAATTTCTGGGTCCTTCCTTTATAATTATCTAGCAAATGAAGGGATACAACCTACAACACACCTGTTGTAACTTCTTCTTCTTTATCTCATAGTCTCTGCACACAAAATACAAAATTCACCATGATACATACTCGCAATACATTTACCTCATTAAAGAGGGTTTCCTTCTAGGAAAAAAAAACCCTAACACAACTTCTACTCTTAGATCTACGACCTTATAATGAATGGTCCCGATTTACTATAAAATTACAATACACATTTACAAGAATTTTTTTTCTTTGGGGGCTCTCTTGCCCCCAAAACCCCCTGGACCCCACAGGGGGGGTAAAACCCCCTTCACTCCCCTGAGTGGAGGAGTGTACATTATTCTGAGGTGTAAAGTATTCATGGGGTATAAACACGGTTGAAAACAAAGACCTCTAGATCAGGAGGATAATCAGAGTCCACAACCAACAATCTTCCACTTGGATATTGATCTCAACAAATCCATCGTTGTTGTATATGTTGGACTATGATCCTTCTTTGACTTGAAAATTTTCTCATCTTCACCTTCATGCTTGAATACCAACTAAAACTGAGCAGGAAATCAATTTATCCCTGGTTACTACCTTAGTTAACATGTCTACAGGATTCTGGCTAGTGTGTATCTTTTCCATCTTCAAATTTCCATCTTCCAAGATGGATCATATGAAATGGTACCTGATATTTATATTCTTAGTATTCAAATGGAAATATAAGTTATTTTCAATATGAATGGCACTATCACTGTCACAGTGCAACCTGCTATTCTCCTGCTTCTTTCTCAATTCCTCCATAAACCTTTGTAATTATCACCGACATAATCTACTTCTGCTATTGAAAGTGAAACAACCTTTTACAGTTTTGAAATCCAATTTATTGATGTTCCACCTACAGTAAAAACATACACTGTGGTGCTCCTCCTGCTATCTTTATCACCTGCCATATTTGAATCAACATATCCCTGTTGAAAAATGTATGAACCTTCAAAACATAATTCATGAGTAACATTACCTCTCAAATACTTAAGAATCCACTTTACTGCCTCCCAATGTTCTTTACCTAGATTGTTCAAATACCTGCTCACAACTCTCACTGCAAGTGCAATATCTAGTCTTGTGAAAACCATCACATACATCAAGATACCAACTGTTGATGAATAAGGGACGTTGGACATGTATTCTATCTCATCTTGTGTCTTGGGACACATTTCCTTAGCTAATTTGAAATGGTTGTCCAAAGGTGTACTAACTGGTTTTGCATTCTTCATTTAAACCTCTCCAACACCTTCTCTATGTACTCACCCTGAGATAATGTTAATTTGTGATTTTTCCTGTCTCTTGTTATTCTCATACCAAGGATTTTCTTTGTAGCACCGAAATCGTTCATTGCAAATGAATTATATAATTTCTTATTGAGAACATTTATATCCTGCATATTAGACCCTGCAACAAACATGTCATCTACATACAATAGAAAGATAATATAGCTTCCATTTTCTAGCCTTTCAAAATAAACACAGTGATCAGAATGACATCTACTGTAACCTTGTTCTATCATAAACTTGTCAAACTTAAAATATCACTGCCTTGGAGATTTATTTATGCCATACAAGCTCTTCTTCAACCTGCATACCAAATTCTCCTTCCCTTTGATCTCATACCCCTGTGGCTGTTGCATATAAATCTCTTCCTCCAAATCCCCATGGAGAAAAACTGTTTTTACATCTAACTGTTCAAGATGCAAATCTTCTACTACTACAAGACTTAAAATAGTCCTAATTGAAGTCATTTTAACAACAAGAGAAAATATTTCATCAAAATATATACCTTTCTTTTGTGCAAACCCCTTTACAACAAGTCTAGACTTGTACCTCTTTTTGCCACCATCTTCTTCCTTCAACCTGTAAACTGATTTATTCTGAAATGTTTTTTTTCCTATAGGCAGCTGAACCAAATCAAAAGTCTGGTTAGTTACCAAGGAATCCATTTCCTATGTCATTCCTTGCTCCCAATTATTTTTGTTGTCTACCTACATTGCCTCTTCATAACATTCTGGTTCACCAAAATCAGTAAACAATAAATAATAAAATGAAGGAAAGTATCGTTCAGGGGGTCTACTTAACCTGGTAGATGTTCTAACAACACTTGTAGGAGTTTGAGGTACTCCCTTCTCTTGTTGTTGTACATTTTGATATTTTGGTACCTTTGGAATTTATTTTTCAGTGATCTCATCAAGCACTGTGTATTTTGGTTTTTCTTTTTCCTGTTTCTTTCCCTACAACTGATCTTTGTACATGACCTTCTCATTGAATATGAAACCTCTACTCCTAATGATTTTGTGATTTTCATAATCCCATAAACGGTGATCAAAATCATTAACATTGTATCCAATAAATGTACATTTCTTAGATTTTGCCTCAAGATTTGTTCTATTTTCTTTATCAATATGGACAAATGCTTCACAACCAAAAGTCTTCAAAAAAGAATAGTTTACCTTTTTACCTATCCATGCCTCTTATGGAATTCCACAATACAAAGAGCTTGAAGGTCCTCTATTTATTAAGTAAACAACAATATCTACAACATCTTCCCAGAACTATAAGGGAAACCCAACATGCAATCTTATACTCCTTGCACACTCCATTATTGTCCTGTTCATCCTTTCTAACACACCATTTTCTTGTGGTGTTCCTAGAACTTTCTTCTCTCTACGAATCCCATGGTATGAAAAGTAATCATCAAACTCCTTACTGCAAAATTCACCTCCATTATTTGATTTGAGACACTTCAACCTTTTTCATGTCTTTCTTCATACGCCCTCTCTTCCCACAATTCCAACACTCTATCTTTCTGAGTCTGTATTTGGATCTGCCCTTCCAAGAATTCTCGCATTTCCCTGAGCCCTTTCCTCTATCCTTTTGTCTTCCCCCGTAATCCATGTTTAACACATTACCTGATGTCTCACCTGTGATTTTCCATCACATTTCCTCACTAAGGATAACACCAACAACATCATCAAATTTTAAAGTGTTTGAACCAGAGACATAGTTACTTACATCCATGACCAAGTCATTCCAAATTTCTGGCAATGAGCACAAGATTAGAAGAGCCTTGAGCTCATCATCAGAGTCCACTTTTACAGAATTTAGTTGATTAGTAACTGTATTAAATTCATTTAAATGATCTGCAACATACCCACCTTCTAACATCTTCATATTAAACAATCTCTTCATTAGAAATACCTTATTGAAAACTGAAGTTTTTTCATACAGTTTAGCTAATGCATCCATCAACTCCTTTGTTGTCTTTTCTTTCAAAATATTGAAAGCCACTGATCCTGCTAGGCTCAGCCGTATCGTTCCTAGAGCCTTTCTGTCAAGAATCTCCAGTTCTTCGTCCTTCATGTCCGTCAGATTCTTTGCTATTCCACCTAATGGTAGGAATAGATCCTTCTGATATAAATAATCTTCCATCTGCATCTTCCATAACTAGTAGTTTTGGCCATTAAATTTCTCGACCCTAAACTTTCCATCTTCTACCATTGCTCCCACTCGAACCAGGAACCCTCTTTTCCTGCGAGTTACCTTTCTCTCTGATACTAGTTGTTAGAAAAACAAGATCGCAGAGCAATAAAATAAAACAAATGCGGAAATAAAACACAAAAGATACACAATACAATAGAGACACATATATACGTGGTTCACTCATTGTGGGCTATGTCCACCATAGAAATTTCCAGGTCCTTCATTTATTATTATCCAACAAATGAAGGGATACAACCTACAACACACCCGCTGTAACTTCCTCTTATTTCTCTCACAGTGTCCTCACACAGAATACAATATTCACCATGATACATAGCCACAATACATTTCCCTCATAAAAGAGGGTTTCCATCTAGGGGAAAAAAACCCTAACATAACTTCTATCGTCAGATTTATGACCTTATAATGAACAGTCTAAATTTACTATGAAATTACAATATACATTTACAAGCCAATTCATTCTTCGGGGGCTTCGCCCCCAAACCCCTCCTAGGGGCCCACTTTCCCTTGGACCCCGCATGGGGGGTAACCTCCCCTTGTACTTACCCGCGTGGAGTGTACATTCTTCTGGGGTGTAAAGTCTTCATGGGGTATAAACATGGCTGGAAACAAATACCTCTAAATCAGGAGGATAATCAGGCTCCACAACCAACACAATGGTTTTATTTCTCATAGTCTTACTATTTACTTACATGGTCTAAGGCTTGTCTTGGTTTCTTAGGAGGTTTCTATAATTCAATAGGGGATCACTCTATATACTTATTGTTGGGAACATGAGATTGAGCTTGTGCTGCTTCAAGAAGAAATATGATTAAGGTCTTAAGGATCATCCTTTTTAGGTTGCTTATAGTTAATTGAGTGTGTTGTATTATGGAATAAGTTTTGATAGCATAGTTATATATGCTAAATTTTTCAAATCAAACTTAATGGATTGGCATTGACCTCAACACTACAATACGGGGTTATGTATGTTTTTGATAACGTCGAATTTGAACCTATGTAATATTCCTATGTCTTTTCACATATTCCTATGTCTTTTTCTAAATAGAAATAAAATATAGAATGTTCATTCTAAAGAAAAAAAATAATGAATGCATGTTGAATATACTATTTTGAACAATAAAAGAATTGTATTTCTAACTTTTATTAATATTTTTTTCAAAATATTAGGGTTTTTGGTTTGTGAAAAGGAAGAGTACTATTAAGCAAGTGCCTCTCCTTTTTATTCAATGATATGCATGCCCTAATTATTATATCTCCATAGTTAATGGGTGCCAACTAATAGTATTAATCATTTAAGATTTTATGTTTATTTGTCCCATTTCTATGAAATCTTAGATTTATTTTTTTAATATCAAAAGAAATATTCAAATGGATTGTGATTAATGAAATATTGAATAATCAAGAAATAATTGGTTATACCTCTAAAGAAAGCAGGAGTTTAAATAATTCTAATTGGTTATACCTCTAAAGAAAGCAGGAGTTTATATAATTCTAAGAAGATAACTAATAATCAATTTCTACGTCTAGGGAAAACAAATCAACTAATAAAATATTAACTAGAATTCAAAAGAAATAAAAACAAATAAATATAGTTGGCATGAAACAATTTATTAGTTAATGCAATGATAACTAGTCGGTATAAATATCATCGCTATTTTCAATCTTCACTCCTATATATTTTTCGTGGCTCAGGTTCCTAAACTAATCACTATAGTCGGTGAATTCATCATTCATTTAATCTCCCCTAGAGGCTCCAGTTGTAGAATCTTGAAAATTTGATACCACTTTCTAACATCCTAGTTGGGTCTTACTTAATCAACATTTTCTCTCTATTTAAGGTTATGGCATAGTTAAATCACCCAGATCTAATCAAATATGGTATAAAACCAACAAATAAATAAAATAGGGAAGGCATGAGAAGAATCAATAGTGCAATAACAATTTTACATCAAATTATGGTAACAAAACATAATTTAAATTCACATTTAAGTACATGTACTCCTTAGCTTACTATAGTTCCAAGTGTTTATTTAGTCAATGCTCTAATATCCCATGATGTAATTATTAATTAAAAAAGCGAGAACATATCCAAGGGTTGATTTTATATCCAACTAATGCAAATACCTTCATAGGTATTTCCTTCGGAGCATGGATTAATCTCAATGAAGTGAGGAAATTCAAGGCACACAAAAATATCTATAGTTACTTCACATTTTTAAAAGGATTATCATGGATTAGACTCCTAGTTGATCAATATCAGTGTGATGGAAAGGCTCTTGGCCTACAACACCCCTATAACCCTTCAAGTTATTTTTTTCATGGGTCTTACTATCACCCTCACCCATAGTGATCTCAACCATAGTTAGAAGTGGCATCCCCCTATAAATATGTTACTACCACCCTCACCCTTGGTGCATACAATCACACTCAATAGTGGTATCCCAAGGGCCCAAAAAATATTGCAAGTAGCGAAGAAAAATATGAGCATTAGTAACCCATGAATGGCTCGTACTCTTCTATCCTCTTATTCCATTCAAACCAAGTTAGAGCAACTGATAATCTACTCTACTAAGCACACAATTTGGAAACATAGATTTTTTGCAAAAATGGTAAAATATCATAACAATTCTTCTTAGGAAAACCAACACTTCCTAAGGTACAGGATCCTTTTGTAATCATTCTCAAGTGTAACATCATTTCCAACATTTTTCTCTTGCCCATCCCCTTTTTCATACAAGGGAAAAGCTAGGTTTGAGAGTGAAATTATAAGCGTTGAAAGCATAAGGTAAAATTAAGTTACGACTCTTTCCCCTTAGTCCTTTTACGCCAATTAAATTTAGTGGTCATATCTCAAGTTTTGTCCTTCCCAAGGATTCCTAATCTCTAGGATAGGTGGTTATCCTCATTGAGACATTATCCCTTTCCCTTGAGTATGTTTCCATGTTTTTCCATCAATGTCTCAACCTATAATAGATTATTTCTTACAATACCAATGTACATGACACATCATCATCCTCATAAATCAAGAGCATCATAACAAGGAGGTAGATGAATATGGTTGTTATTCAATAAAGTGAAATAGTATCAACCACATAATTACAAGGATTAACCATTCCAACTCATTTTTAAAGATCATCAATGCTATATAGCGATTATCAATAATATTAGTGCTATGTAATTCATCAACAAAGAAATATCAATGCTCATCATAATCCAAGCAATCACATAGATGTCTAGGTATATCACAACCAATCATCAACAAAAGAGAGCAACAAGGGGATGAAGAGTCCAAAACACCTTCTCCTTATTAGTCAAAACGAAAAATAACCACCCAAACATTCGAATGTTACAACAATGTTAGGCTATCGACATGCTAAAATGTAGACATATCAACATTCCTAATGAGGGATGTCAATACATAGATATTTAAGGAATGTCAATATAGAGACATTTTAAAAACAATGTCAAGCCTAATGTAAATTAAAATGGGGTGATTTTCTTGAAAGATACAATTTTGACGTGTAAACATATAAATCATGTCATAAAAATGTAATTTTTTGTCCCCAAATATAGTAGTGACATATGGAGTATATATATAGGCATAGGTATAACAATGAATAAATGATATGAGTGTAGATTATACAGAGCGTGAATATACACACAAGACATATGGTATTTCAATTAGTGATGTGGTTATGGTACATATTAGGAAAGAGTTTATCCCAAAGGATTTTAAAATAATATAAAAGTGAAGAAGATCATGCCATGTAGTATCAAGAGGAAAGTTGTTGACAATGCATATGAGGTGAAGCTTGCAAAGGGGTGAATCTATGAATCTAGGTAAAAGTTTTTGGTAAAGGAGAGCATGAAAAAAGTTTTTTTCATACCCTTGATCGAGGTAATTTTAAGCATTTCATTGAGCTATTAAAATCTCTATCGAGCATTTAAATAAACCCTTGATCGAGATTTCTTAATAGACGTGGAAAATCCTTCATGAAGGAGTTCCATTGGTTTAAGTAAACCCTTTATCAAGCTATAAAGATTGATCCATGTCCTCATTTAATTATCCATGAAGACCTTTATCTTGATCAAGATACTTTTATTAACCCACAAGGAACTTGATTGGGGGTTTAATTAACCCTTGATTGAGGTATTTTGAAAATACTCATTAAGCCCTTAATTGAGGTTTATAAAAACCCTAAATTGAGCTAAATTGCTATATCAAGGATTTGAAATTTAGAAATATAGGCCCCTTATTGTAGGATTTTCTACAACTGTAGCTTATGGGGTTAAAACCCCTTCATATCTTTGATCTTAGATGATGGAGTTGATGCTTAGCAAAATACACAACCAAAACATTATAAAAAATATGTGTAATCTAGGTGGATGTCTCGGCTTCAAAAGGGTATCTTTTATTTCCAATTTATGTAAATAGTAGAAAAAAGTGGACTGGAACACTAAGGTTTATAAAATGGGATTCAAATATTATTTGGTAAAAATAATAATAAAAAAAGGTTTTCCCAAAAAAAAAAAAAATGGGATAATGGGAACAATTTTTCATTCTAGAAAATTTCAAGGATAAATATTTAATTAAATGTAAATTTGACACATTAAATAAAATTAATATCTTTAGAAAGACAACACAATCCCCTACAAATTGTTTTTTTTACTTGTCAAAATTCAAGGCTTATATGAGTTCCCAGAGATTCAATTTAAAAATTATGTAAAATTTCAATTTTTCATGACTAAATTTTACACAAAAGTGTTACCCATCTTCACAAATTCACCCAAACATATGATCACCCACTTTTAATATTGTATATTTAAATAAATATAATAAAAATTGAAACATAATCATGATAAAGAAAAAACTATAGAATGTAACTAGGGACAAATATGAAGGATGGGACAAATATGAAGAATGGAGTATTCTAAAGAAATGAGTCTTTTTGTAACACCATTAAAGTTGCATGGGAACGAATTAGAATAACATTGTAAATAGAAGTGTGCATGGTGAGTGCACATGATAAAGAGAACTTGAGAGAAGACAAAAGGTTAGAGTGGAAGATGATGTGAGAAGAATGGATTTAAAGTTTCAATGAAAACTAAAACTACATAAAAATATATAAAAATATGAAGAGTTTTTAAGAAAGTTGAAATGATAGATTGGAAATGAAGAGATATTGAAAGAAATTAAAAACAAAAGATAAATTGGACATGAAGAAATATTGAAAAAAAATGAAAAACTTTAGAAGATGATAATCAACTAATGAAAAAAAATAAAAAAAATTATCATTACAAATATGAAATAAACAGATAAATAATCCTTAATTAAATAGAAACTAAAATTATAAATAATAAATAGTCAATTGAAAGGAAAACTGATGAGACATGGATTTAGCAAACATAGAATAATGAGGACTATAAATCTATACATATATCTTGGTTTTTGTTTTTTACTAATGAACAAAAGTAAACATACTTAGTTAGTTTTTACTAATAAATAAAAGTAAACATACTTCATCATGTGCTATTTGATTTTGAATATCTTTTTATGAGTAATGGATTAAAACTTTGTCATGCATTTTTATTCTAGTTTATTGTTTTAGAATCTGAAACTTTTAGACATAAGATTGAAAGACGTCATTCTAAAAGGTTAGTTAATTTTAATGCTCATTTATCTTTATTTTGATTTTAAAGAATTTACATCTAACTAAGGAACATATTTATAAGTTTATTTTTATATTTTTTTTTCCATAAATCTAGTTTTTTCATCTAAATTAATCAATCTACTTCATCTAATAAAAATATTAAATATTCTTAAAAATCTTATTGATCATTCAACTTT
>JASDQU010102776.1:564257-574411 GCA_032191745.1 Picea mariana
TATTCGAGGCTTCAACAATAGGACGAACATGAATTATCAAAGCTCTGTAGCTGCTACTGGAATCCCTCAAGGAGAACTCACATCCTCAACACACTCTCTCACCTAGAGAGAGTTGCTCACAAGCCTGACAACCTGCTTCTTCTATCCATGAGCCTGAAAACCCACTTCTTCACTCTTGCTCCTCAACACCCGGGCATGGTGATGGCAACAACAAAAACTAGACATGGGGGACGGTAATGATAGAACAATATGTTGGAAACCCACAAGATACATGTGCAGCAAGGGTATCAATTTGGTCTTGTTGCAGAGGTTCGGGGTGGTTGAGGAATTCAACAATGGCATTCCAGGGTTACTGTGTGCTTGTTAGGTGCACTGGTGCAAAAATGGCAAAAGATCCCCAAAACAGTAAGAATTCCCACTTATATTTTCATGTGCCTAAGCTGACACATGGTGCTCATGAAGTGTGTTCCTCTCCATTTGGAAGTCGTACCTTTTTCCCAAAGGAACTTAGGATATATTCATATCCCACTCACAACATTTAGAATAATAATATGTTATTATATTGAACTTAAGCTCTTAAGATTAGCCCCTCTTTCCAGCCTCTCAGCCCCCTCTCTTACCCAATCTAGTGGAGGTCATCCCCCCCATACTCTTTCTTTGTGGTCGATCTATACGTACTGATTTTGTTTATATTAAACATATAAATATTTACATGTAGAAAAAAACAGGCTCCAAGCCTTTATCATCTAGGCTCTTCGTCCTAAAAGTACATAAGCCCCTAGCTTATAACACTTAGTTCACCATCCTACAGAACATATTTACAATTTTTAATTACAACTGGGCTCATTGTTGTGGTATTACAATCCCCTCGCCTTTTTTTTTCACTATACTCAGTGCAACTTATTTACACAACATCAACAAGATTTGCCCGCATGGCATCTTCATGATTCCATGTTGCATCCTCATGACCATAATAGGTCCACTAGACCTTTACAATCCCTATGGATCGATTCTGGAGCTGCATTCTCTTCCACTCCAGTATGTGCACCAGATTCACTTGTAAAGCGCCTTCTTTCTCCACCTCAATCACATTCCAATCAATCACATGATTAGCATCAAGTATATATTTATTGAGAAATGAAACATGAAATACATTATGAATAGTCATGCATGCAGGAAATGCAAACATATAAGCTATTGATCCAATCCTTTCTAGAATTTCAAACGGTCCAAAATATCTAGCTGCCAACCTAGAATAGTTTCCTAGCTTTAGGGAACTTTTGTTGGCTTTCACCTTCAAAAGAACACGATCACCCAATTTAAATTCCTTGTGGGTTCTTCCTCTGCCAGAATAGATTTTATTCTTGTCTTGGGAAGCCTTAAAATTCTTCTTTATCTTTAACAATTTCTCTTCCATTTCCATGAGCAACTCTGGCCCAATTATTTCTCTATCAGATGGGTTGTCCCAGCTTATTGGTGTGTTGCACTTTCTTCCATAAAGTGACTCAAATGGGCTCATCTTCAGTGATTCTTGGTACCCATTGTTGTAACAAAAATCTACCATATGTATGTAGTCTTCCCATCTGGATGATTTTTCCATCACATACATTCTTAAAATATCTTCTATCACTTGATTTACTCTTTTTGTTTGTCCATCAGACTTAGGATGATAGGTTGTGCTAAAGTTCATGTTCGTTCCAAACCCCTTGAATAATCCTCTCCAAAACCTTGAGGTAAATTTTGGGTCTCTTTCAGACACAATTGTCTTGGGAATACCATGAAATCATGGTACTTCCCTCATATAAATATCATCAACATTAGTTGCCTTGTGATTAGTCTTCAATGGAATAAAATGGGTAGCTTTCATAAGCTTATCCACCACCACCATGATGGAATCATGTTGTTTGTTTGTTCTAGGTAATCCAATGAAGAAATCCATTGTCACCACTTTCCACTTCCACTCAGGGATAGGTAATGGTTGTAGCAACCCAGTTAGGTGTCTATGCTTAGCTTTGACCCTTTGACACTCCATACATCTGGCGATGTACTCTGCAATTTCTTTCTTCGAGCCTGACCAATAGTGATGGCTCTTGACTGCTGCCATTGTTTGCTGATATCCAGGGTGCCTAACGTAAGGCATATTATGCATCTCTTTAAAGATCATACTCCTCAATTCATGAGAACTGGGTACATAATTATTTTCCTGTACAGGCATATTCCATCAAATTTCAATCTATAATCTTATATTTTCCGTAGCATCTTACATTGTTGTAACTTTGTTACCATTTCCATGTATTGCAAATATGCTTTTGTAGATTCCAAAATCCTGTCTTTAAGATGGGTTTGATACATGTTGATGGTTGTAGCATGTAGTTCATGCACTCTCTTGCTGAGTGCATCAACCACTTTGTTCTCCTTTCCTTTGATGTGCTTGATAGCAAAGTCATATTCACAGAGGAATTCCAACCATTTTCTCTACCTGGAATTTAAAGTAGGCTGATCAAACAAATATTTCAGACCATTATGGTATGTCCTCATCTTAAACCTCTTTCCCATGATGTAGTGTCTCCATTTCTTTAAAGCGTGTACTATGGATTCCAACTCCAAATCATGAGTGGTGTAGAGTCTTTCATGCTCCTTCAATTTCCTGGATTCAAAACATATCACAAACCCATTCTGATTGAGGAATCCACCCAGTCCTTCTTTGCATGCATATGTGCAAACCACGAACTCTTCATTCAGATATGAAATCCTCAGAATTGGAGCACTGGTTAACAACTGCTTTAATTGCAGGAAAATCTTTTCACATTCTTCTGTCCATTCAAATTTTACCCCTTTTCTTTTCAAGGAAGTGATTGGTTGAGCAATCATCGAAAATCCTGCAATGAATCTCCTGTAGTAGCTAGCTAGACCCATGAAGGATCTAACTTTTGTCACATTCTTAGTTGTTGTCCACCCTTTAATGGTTTCAATATTTTCGGGGTCTACTACTATTCCCTCTTTGGATATTATATGCCCCAAATGGTGAATTCGATTTTGGTAAAATCGAAACTTCCTCAATTTGGAAAATAGTTGGTGCTCTCTTAACACTTGTAACACCATCCTCAAGTGTTGATCGTGCTCTGCTTCTGTCTTGCAATATACAAGTATGTCATCGAAAAATACAATGACAAACTTGTCTAAATATTCTCGAAAAACACCATTCATTAAGCACATGAAAATAGATGGTTCATTTGATAACCCAAATGGCACCACTGTGAACTCATAATGACCATATCTTGTCTTGAAGGCGGTCTTGCTGATGTATTCATATTTAATCCTTACCTGATGGTATCCTAACCTGAGATCTATCTTTGAAAATCTCCTTGCATCCTTCAACTGATCGAAGAGATCATAAATCCTTGGTAGAGGATACTTGTTCTTTATAGTTACTTGATTTAACTTCTTGAAGTCAATGCACACTCTCAAGGTCCCATATTTATTCTTCAAAAATAACACTGGGGAACCCCAAGGTGACACACTTGGTCGTATGTACCCCTTCCTTAAAAGATATTCAAGCTGCATTTGTAGTTCTTTCATTTATGGTGTGCTCATTTGATAGGGATTCTTTGATATTGGAGCCGCCCCAGGCATCAAATTTATAGAGAAATTAGTATCTCTCTTTGGGGATAGCCTCGATATCTCCTTGAGCACATCATCAAAATATTTCAGGATTAAATGATCCTCCAATTTTTGCACCTTATCCTTAGGTGCTTCTTCCATATGGGCTGCATATATTTGTAAGCCCTTCCTGTAACACTTCTTCAGATTCATTGTTGAGATTTCTCGGACAATAACTTCCCTAGGAATTCCTTCGACTCCTCTTCAATTTCCTTCCTCATCTAGGAAAGTGAATGCCTTGTTATGACAGTCTAATATGGCAAGGTGTTGGTCCAACCAATCCATAGCAATTAGGCAATCATATGATCCCAAAGGAAAGATATTCAAATCTTCCTTGGTACTCAGTCCATTCATGCCCACTGGACATGATTTAACCAACTCAACAACCTTTCTCTTGGCTCCTGTAGCCAGTTGCACTAGCCAATATTTCCCATGCTTGCTTCTTGGAAATTGAAATATTTCCACTAACTTAGGATCTATATAGCTATGACTAGGCCCTAAATCAATTAAAATAGTAAAGGCATGGTTATTGATCATACCTTCGAATTCAATCACGTGTGATTGAAACTCATCTTGCTTGTTTTCTAGGGCTGCATAGATCCTTTGTACTCTTTTTCCCATGTCCTCCACTATTTGTACTTGCTGAACATTGTGAAAAACTCTCACTTTGTCACTTTTGTGAGGGAAATATCTATAATTATGATCTCCTTTACAACCCCAACATTGCATAGGTGTCTTCCTTGGCCTTTTCCCACCTACTTCAACCATCCTGGGCTCTCTCAAAATTGGCTGTCCTTGAGGACTATTTATGAAAAATGATGGCTTGTTCACCTTCTGTCTCTGCTCCCTCTTAAAATTCCTCTTGTCTTCCCAAGCTATTTGGAAAGTAGGATTTCCCTTATGTTGATCATATAAACACTTTCCCTCCTTATGGTTTCTTCCATAGTTTTAGGATCATCATAATGGATTTTGCCACTGATGAAAGATGGCAGCCCACTTAGATATCTCTAGATTTTGACTGTCTCATCCTTAATGAAAGAGACATACTTCAAAAACTCTAGAAATCTATTTTCATATTTATCTATAGTCATGCTTCCCAATTTAATTTCACAAATCTCTTTTGTCTTTTTGTCATAGTATCTCTTGGTTAGGTACTTCTTTTCAAAATGCCTCTTGAATTCCTTCCATGTAACATTGTTCTCTCTGATGTGTTTCACTTGCACAAGATGATCCCACCACATGGATGATTTTCCTTTCATCTGATAGATTGTGATTCTTCCTTCTTCATGAGAGGAATAATTATGCAATTCGGAACATTTCCTCATGCCAAGTAGCCATGTCTCAACATATTCATCTTTATGGTGCTCTCTATCAAAAGTAGGAGGTTTGATCTTATTCATTTCACCCTTCATTTCATCCACTTCATATCTCCTATGCTTTATAGTAGGAGATGGACTTGAACTACTGTGTGGCCTCCTTTTGGAATTCCTTTGGGAGTGTCGGTGATGTCTATTACCAATTATTTCTATTCTTTCCTCATCAGGGGACCTATGGCTCCCTGATTTGTTGGATCCACTTTCCTTATCCAAATTATTTTCAATTATTTTCTGGTTCTGCATTAAATTCATATTGAAGTATTCATGTTTCTCCTTGGCTCTCTTAATTATTTTCATCATGCCCATGTCTTTCTCTATTTCTTTTCCATGCCCATTGGAGTTCGTTCCTTCAACTCCCAAATGGATAGCCATTCCTATAACTTCATTCTCCTGATTGTAATTGTCCCATGCCTCCTCCATTTCTCTGCACTATGTGACAATTATGTTCGGTTCTGAAAATTTCTAAGTCTGCAAAATGTGCAGTGAACCAAATTTTGTCAGGCTATTAGTCTTTAACAATTTTCCAAAATAACATAAACCAATCTGATTCAACAAAAAAAAATATTAGACTCCATTTTCTATGGGTCTTGATCAATCAAGAATCCCCACGACTCTATCTTCGAGCCCTGTTTTGTTCTCCAATTCACTTTCGGTTATTAGCCCCTTTTTCTCAGCCCCCAATTTATGTGACCACAGAATGTGGCCAACCACTAGGCTGATAGGCACTTATTCAGAACTTTGGGCCTCTGGCTTCAGAACTTCAGAGCTCTAAATATTCATGCAACTCCAACTACCAATTCCCCGGAGCACCAATTGCGAACTCACGAAGGATGGTGGATCAATGCTCCACAACTTCCCGGCATCCAATGACAGATATTTGCTACAGAACTTCGGCTTTGAGAGTTTTCAAAGTACTGGTGCATAGATCCGTCGGAGTGTCAGATTGACTAATTCACAAACAACACATCAACGATCCTTTCCCTTTTGATAACCAATGATCACTATCAATTTTGGGACTTCGGCTTCGGGTGTTCTGAACTGTCCATACTCTCAATTATTATGGTGTGTCAACTCTCATGACTACCGCATCTACCTCCATGTACCCTCTACTGGTCGACGGTCGAGATTAACTCCGGCCTCTGGGAGTTTCTGACTGAAGCAACTACAACACAATTTCCTCTGGAGTACCAAATATTTAGACCTTGGGTTCTGATGCCACACATCCTTTGCGATCAATGTTTGAGATGTACTCTAGCCTTCAAGAGTTCTCGACTCTATGCAAAATGTAACACAATTCCTTTGGAGTGCCCAATCTCCAGACTATGGAATCTGCTATCATGTGTCCTCNATGGAGTACCAAATATTTAGACCTTGGGTTCTGATGCCACACATCCTTTGCGATCAATGTTTGAGATGTACTCTAGCCTTCAAGAGTTCTCGACTCTATGCAAAATGTAACACAATTCCTTTGGAGTGCCCAATCTCCAGACTATGGAATCTGCTATCATGTGTCCTCCATGATCAACAATTGATGTAGACTTCGGCCTTTGGGCCTTTGGGATTCTTCACACTTGAACACAATTCCTCCAGAGTGCCAAGTCTCCAAACTGCAGGATTTGGCGCCATGTGTCCCTTGCTATCAAGCTAATGTGGGTTTGACTTCATTACATTCTTCACTAACTTTAACTTCTTTGTGTAACATCAGGGCCCCACTAACCATGGTCGAGGGGAGTGCTAAGTGGCAGAATACTAGAAGCAGACATGTGTCCCAATCAGGCAGGTGACACATGTCATGTTCCAATTGGCATAAACATTCTTTGACAGGTTCTTAACTCACTGACACGTGGCACCCATCCCATGTGTCCACGTCATTTCAAGTGATGTCAGCAAGCTATGTCACTTCGAGACTTTGGGCTTTAGAGCTTCGAAATATTTTACACTTGCATTCCTCAAATCTCCTGAACTCCAAACTCCCGAACTTCTTTACCTTCCAAGGCCAACGTAGTAAAACTATCAACAATTAAGTTGGTGGCATGTGGCATGTCTAGGAAAGGTCCACATCACCATAGGTGACATCGTAATGCCACGCTACTTCAGCTCTTTGGCTTTGGGACTTCGGACTTGGGGAGATTCCACACTAGCACACTCCAATTTTCCTGAACGTCGAACTCCAAATAAGCTGATATTCTCACACACGTCTCCTTTAATGAACGACCCAGATGAACTCCAGACTTCAGGACTTTGGGATCTTTTTCCTTAGTGCACTTTGTTTTTCTCAAATTTCGAATTCCCGAACAAGCCAATCTGCCAACACGTGTCTCTTTTGATGAACGGTCCGGATTAACTCTAGACTGAGGGATTTCAAGAGTTTTCTCCTTAGCACACTTTGTTTCTCCCGAATGTGGAATTTTCGAACAAGACAATATGCCGACATGTGTCTCTTTTGATGAACGGTCCAGATTAGTTCCGAACTTCAGGATTTCAGGAGTTTTCACTCTATCACACCTTATTACTCCCGAATGTCAAATTTACAAACTGTTGTGAGATATATTGCTCACAATCATTCACGCGCAGATCTGTCAACTAAGTTCTACTTTTAACCACTGCACCTTACCTTTTGCGGGTCGTGGTCAATCAAGAATCCCCATGTCTCTATCTTCGAGCCCTGTTCTGTTCTCCAATTCACTTTCGGTTATTAGCCCCTTTTTCTCAGCCCCCAATTTATGTGACCACAGAATGTGGCCAATGGCTAGGCTGATAGGCACTTATTCAGAACTTTGGGCCTCTGGCTTCAGAAATTCAGAGCTCCAAATATTCATGCAACTCCAACTACCAATTCCCCGGAGCGCCAATTGTGAACTCACGAAGGACGGTGGATCAATGGTCCACAACTTCCTGGCATCCAACGACAGATATTTTCTACAAAACTTCAGCTTTGAGAGTTTTCAAAGTATTGTTGCATAGATCCATCACAGTGTCGAACCGAAAAATTCACAAACAACACATTAACAGTCCTTGCCATTTTGATAACCAATGATCACTATCAATTTAGGGACTTCGGCTTCGGGTGTTCTGAACTGTCCATACTCTCAATTCTTCTGGTGTCAACCCAAGCCCATGCAAATAAAATAGCTGAGATGAGCCATGGTGGGGGTTCCTCCTCCATTCTACCTGACCATATGAGGGTGAATCAACCTGACCTCTACAAGAGACCTTGTGCATCTTATGAACTGTAGATCCCCTGAACCAGAAGCCTGTGTTAATTTCTGGAAAAAGCCGATGCTTCCTCTTTCTGAGCAGATCGAGCCTGTGTTTGGAGTCTCTGTCCCAAAGGCATAACTATGAGGCCATCCTATCATTGTTGAGCCTGTTTGGAAAGCCCGTCTTTGTTTTCCCCAGTGGCTGTTGTGGTCACACAGTGCTGGACTGCGTGAGGCTTATTGGCTAGTTTGTACAACACTCTCTCCAGGTGAGAGAGGTGGTTGAAGTTGAAAGCGCAGGTTGTTGGGCCTGTGAGCGACTCTCTCCAGGTAAGAGAGTGCGCAGAGGAAGGAGAGAACTCCTGGAAGGAACCCTATAGCTGCCACAAATCTCGGAGACTTCCGGTCCGGTTTGTTGCTGAAACCCAAGGCAAGGGAGGTTAGCAGCCGAAGGATTGTCTAGGTGACAGAGAAGGTGTATATTCCTAGGGTGGAATAGGCATGTGGGGAAGGAGAGTCTGTGGGCAGTGAGTATGAGTGGTTCCTGGGAGGAAATTCCTTCCTTGTGACTGTGTGTTTTCCCTGTAACCTTAGCCTAGCCTAGGATTCCTTGCCTTGGAGGGGAGCTTAGTCCCAGCTCGGGGGTGACCCACTACTGATCTTGATGAGCAGTGTGGTCTAAGGCTGGGAGGTTCGTGGAAGGCCTACACCTGGTTGGTGGAATTACCACCGTTTCAAAGATAAGTACCAAATGGTGTTTTAATTACTTTTTAAGCATGTCTGTGTATTTATATTTATCATGTATTCTGTTGTGCCTACAAATTAATGTTAAAGACATTGATTATTTATAATAGCAGTAATTCTTATGGTTAGTCTGAGTTTAAATGTGTTTCATTTGCTTAAATGCATGTCTTACATATAGAATTAAGTATGAGATTGTTATTCCACGTAGTAATGTTGGCTCGACCATGGGGTTGATGTATGGTATCAGAGTGTTACAATATGTAAGAGAGGGTGTTACAGTTTGGTATTAGAGCGTTATAGTATGTAAGAGATGGTGTTACAGTTTGGTATCAGAGCTAAGGTTTCGACGCTGAGCCTAGATGGGCCAGTTGAGTGGTCTTTGGACTGAGGGTTTCAGGAGGAATTGTGTCTGGAGGACCAATTTCGGACCTTTGAATGCTCCTGAGTGTCAAGGAGTTACTAGCTCAGGAGGTGTAGCGGTGTTATGAAACCATAGCTAGGGTGGCATCTGGCCACAAGGGGAGAGGACTCCACACCAGAAGTGATGGAGCCATAGGATCTATTCGGGGAAAAGGAGAACCCTCGTGACTGTCAGATCTGGAAAACGTGCACAGGGTTTAAAAACCCTTTCGAGTTGCACATGAATGTGGAAATTGCGATACGCGAAATCCCGAATTCGTCGGGACAGTCCATTGGGGGGGCACGTGGCTGCCAGACGGTGTTTTGGCACCTGGTAAACCGAAGGGGAAGAACCCTGTTTTCGCAAGTTACGAAATAGTGAAACCCGAAATTCCGAAACGATCTACACTGTAGATTGTAAGAGAGGAACTTAACCATTGGATCAAGTGGAAGAGTAGAGAGTAATTTCAGAATTTCGACAAATAGAAGTTTGAGATGTGTGGATGCACGAACTCCCGATGCCCGAAACCCTGAAATGCCGAAAATATCTATGCCATAGATCCGAGAGAAGTCTAACCGTTGGATTGCCTTGGAATGGACGTGGGCACATGGGTGTTTACCACGTGCTAGTGAGTCGAGAAGACAAGCGAGAATGGTAGGATCCCATGACGTCACCGAAGGTGATGTGGACCCTCCTGAATGTACCACGTGCCACCGTGGTTAAGGGCGACAACTGTGCTGTGCGACCGGAGAGTAAAGTAAATCGAAATTTCAG
>JASDQU010102777.1:2299-15765 GCA_032191745.1 Picea mariana
TGCCAAATAGATGGAAACCAAAACCGGGTACAAGCTTAAGAAAGCATCAATTTTACAGTCGAGTACATATATAACAAAATACAGAACTATGCAAACTATTGTTCTTGTGTTGAACCTACCTAGAACTAAAAAAATGGCCATTTTGATCAAAACATAGACTAGACTGGTAGAAAATCATGCGTTAGAGGTATCAAGTATCCTTGTTGTTGTTGCCATTTGGAGGGTGAGGCCAAGGAGGTGCAAAGGCATAAGGCTGACTGTAGGTTGGGTACCTTCTTTTAACAGGCTCGCTTGAGAACGAATCAAAGAAGGTATCTAGACAACGACCGAGGATGTCCTAGCGAAATTGTTGCTCGACAACATCTCTTCTCAGGTGAAAAATTAGCTACAGTTGATCTGATGAGAGGATGTGAAAATGTGGTGCCATTGACTCGAAAATCACACTTGGGAAGATCTTGGTATTTGGGAAAACTACAATGGGAACCATGTCTCCAGTCGTTGATGGAGGAGTCTCTTTAATGATTGGGAAACTAACTTGTTCTTCCATCACGAGGGTGGGAACAACCCCCCCTCTTGTTGAGGAGAATTGAGAATTGAACCCTGTAGATCTGAGGAATCCACTAATTAGGAAGCTTGAGGAGACCTGGGAGGTGCCAGAGGGAACTCCTCTTCCACGATGACTGGAATATTTTCTTTGATGTCTCTATTCTGAACAGTAGAAGGAGAGGCACTGGAAGGCGAAGCTAGGCAGACTGGGCCATGTAAATGGGGTTATATAGACGAGGGGGACCAAGCCAACTGAATTCATCGAGCTCTGAATCTGTAATAATATGGACCATGCTTCGACTTGCCTCTTTGAGGCAGCATAATGAGCGGTGGATGAGCAGAAGGCCAGGAGATGAAATACCGATGAATCAAGGAACCGTGAGCTAAGAGAGTTCCTCTGTGAGAGGAAGACACCATACACAATGCCCAGGTTAACAATGGTGCATGAGAACCACGCATTACCTCAAGCCATTCCGATCGTGGAGAGCTCTATTGAACTTGAGAGGACAATCTCCATCCTCCTCGTACCAACGCTGAAGCATTTTGGCGCTTTGTCTAATCTCCCCATTAAATTTCGCACGTAGCCCAGACAAACCACCTTCCCTGCAATGTTAATGCTCTACATCAACATGAGTGAAGGGATGGGGGCAACGAATGACCGCATTAACACCGTTTACCACATGTACTCCAGTGGGTACCCCATTCGAGGTTCCACACACTAAAATTGTGTTGAACGATCTATTCACAAATAATTGTACACATAAATACATCAAAATTTGACTTAAGATAAACACACTATATTAGAAAACTAACAACTTGTTGAGAAAATATCTCAACCACAAATCAAAATAGGAACCAACTAGTTAGAGAGAATCCCTCATATCCAATTAAATCTAACAACCTACTAAAACTTAGAATCAAACTATTCAATTAGATACCGGCACCAAAGTTTGCTCTTCACAATATCGCGTTCAGCTTCCCTGCACTAGACTTTCTTTTGTTTCCTATTGAAGTCACAGAAATTTTAACTTTTGTTATTAATTTCGTCCCTTTGATTATTAGGGATTGCATGCAGGAGAAGAGGCGGCAATGAAATAGGCATGCCACGATAGACTTAGCCAATGCGAGGAGGAAGAATGTTATTGGTGTGCCAAAAGGTTATGACTCCCCGGAACACAACGGTTCACTCGGCCAACACACAAATTCATTAACTTTAATCCTTCACGGTATAAATATGGTGGGGCATTCCGAGAATTGAACTCGGGACCTCTCGCACCCTAAGCGAGAATCATACCACTAGACCAAATGCCCTGAAATAAAAACTGTGTCCCATTATAATTGTAGGTATCTAGAATGATAACAAGAACTTGGGTCTGACGCCACTCGGCGAATATAGAAGATTTGTGTGGAAAGTAAGATTTGAATCCATGCCCTATCAGAGCAGAACTTGGGTAAGTGCTCCAAATGTAAAAAATAAAATAATACATTAAACAAATTTTAATTTTTCTTGTAGTTTGCATATTTTTGAAATAATTGCTACCACAGTCTCCATTTCTAAAATTTAGTGTATTATTTTATTTTTTAACTTTTGGAGCACTTTCCAAGCCCCATTATTGCGGCAGTGGCTGCTGGAAACAAGAACAATGTTTTTAATTTAGGATGTCTAAGGCGAGATTCAGTATTTTATACATTTTGTTTTTGTATAATTCAATCAGGGATACAGAAATTGAAGTTGTATATTTTTTAAAATATTAAATTTAATACATAAATATTATAAAACTTTTGAAAACATTATGGAAATTTTTATTATTATAATTACAAAGTTAAAATAATTTAAGAGGAAATAGAGCTATATTTCCTCCCATAACTCTAGTGACAAAGACTAATAACATCACTCTCACAATTAAGTTGTAGATTTCATTAGTCCTAAGGGATAGCTCAGTTGGCAAGATGTGCGCACGCTCTCCCAGTTTGGGGAGAGGTTATAGGTTCAAGCCTAGCTATGAGTCCCTGGGGCTGCTGCTTTTCCACTCCCATATCATCCACTATGTGGGGAAGTATCAGGGTGGGTTCCCAGCGAGTTAATTTCTCATCTGGAAAAAAAAAGTTGTAGATTTCATTACATTGGATTTCAAATAAGCAACATTACTTTAATGTTTATGTACGATGAAAATGTAAATGTGTAGATTTTAGAATTTCTATACTTAAAATAATTAATTTAAAAATTTTTCATGTGTAATTATATTTATTAACATATAATATGCTATTATTATTTGTTATAAATATTTTTTTGCTATTATTATTTGTTATAAATATTTTTTTACATGATGTAAGTGTTACTCACACATAATGATAGTATTTTTATTATTAATGAATTATAATACTAACATTGTAAATATTTTTTAGTTGATGTAAGTGTTACTCCTATATGACAACATTTTTATTATTTTATTATTAATGAATGATAAAACTAACATTTTATTATTAATGAATTGTAAAACTAACATTGTTAGATGCAACAATGTTCACAAGTCATGTGGAGACTTTAAACTACACAAAGTAAAAGTTAATGCTATGGGAGAACTAACCCAACCCTCTAATTGGTTTGGAGTGATTACATAATCACTTTTCAATTTAAAACTTATTAAAACAATAATAATAATGTTTACAATAAATCAATTTTCCCATATTAACTATGTTCTCTTAATCTTTTCCATAATTATTATATAGATATGTTTTTATATACCATAGAACCAAGGATATATATAATAGAAAAGTGATTACATAATCACTTTTCAATTTAAAACTTATTAAAACAATAATAATAATGTTTACAATAAATCAATTTTCCCATATTAACTATGTTCTCTTAATCTTTTCCATAATTATTATATAGATATGTTTTTATATACCATAGAACCAAGGATATATATAATAGAAATAGAAGATATCTAAAAACACAAGAAGAGTTATAACTTCTATATATACTAAGAGAGTTGTAACTTCTACATTCTAAAAGTATTGGTGGCTAAGTGCAAGCACAAAAAAATTATGCATTCTCAAGACTAGAATCTACTAAGAAATAAATCTACTAAGAAATAAAGTCAATGTATGAGGATAATAATGTGAAACAACTCCTAATGATAAGAGGGTAAACTTCAAACTCTACAAAATAATAGTAGAAGGAGTTGATCTCTTACATCTAAAGACTTTATATAGCATGCTAAGACTTTAAACTTTATATAGTATGCTAAAACTTTAAACTTTATATAGCATGTAAACACAAATTTTTTTAATATGAAATTATGTTTGTAGAAGTTTAATATATCAAACTTTATATATATATATATATATAATAAATTGGAAAGGCTATCCAAAACCATGTATCTTATAACAAAAGATAAAAACTTCATATATATATATATATAATAAATTGGAAAGGCTATCCAAAACCATGTATCTTATAACAAAAGATAAAAACATCATCTTTCTAGACAAACTAATACAAAATAACCTTATTGATCTTGAAGAAGCATATCCATATTGAATGTTATTTCAAAGAAAAACACATTGACATAAATATAAGACGTAATAACATCCCATGTCTTTCTTTATAACAATGATATCATAGCAAGCTCACCATAATAACATTAAAAATAATAAAAGTTCCATTTTCCCAATTTAAATAAATAAATTCTCCAAACTCATTAATGTATTAGGGAAAAAATAATAATAAACATAAAGTAACACTATTTAACACTAATAATATGGTCGATACAAGTTATCTAACTGCTTGGATTTTATCTGAACTAAAGAAAAACACTCAAATTAAAAAACCCCAAGTCATTTAATCTTTGGAGCAAAGCAAATTTAAAACAAATATATATTTTTTTTTCAAAAATAAAAGAAATTTAATAACTCATATATATCATTTAGGTATACAAATTTTTTTTGTGATAGTATTATTATTTTTTTTTCAAAGAAAAAATCTTTATAGTTGATATTTCAATAGGAAATGAAAATACACATAAGCTAGCATTTTCGCTTAGTTCATCTTCCTTGATACTAATCTAGACGTATACATTTCATCTTCTAAAAGAGATCCATCTAGGATTCATACATAGCCATACAAAACTAATCTAAACAAAAAACTAACATAACAATAATTGTCTTGAACCTCTAGGGAATAGAAGTCTATATCTACCCCAAGACCTATCAACCAAACATAAAAACAAACACAACTAAGTAGTTGCAAGTAGGGCATTGTCCTTATATTCATGTTCCACAAGGAGTCCTTCTTACAGTGTAATAGATTCTTTTGACAACATATCCACTTTTTTTATTAAACTCACTGTAGATATGGACAAAGGAGACCTTCTCGTACATAGATTTTTTCTCCAAGACCATATTTATAATAACATAGTTGGGTATTGGAGAATCCGAGTGGCACCTGGTTTTGAAATACCACAGTGGCCTACACAGGTCACACACATGTACATCTAAATATATATGGATTTCTTGGACATCTTGATCCAAGTGGATATCGGTGGCCACCCACCTTTTCCAGCTAGCTCAAAACAATTTTCTGGCAACTTTGGCAATTTACTATTTTTAGCAGTTTAACTTCTGGGGCCATTTTGAGGGCCTAAATGAAGGTTTTTCAGGATTAAGATTTTAAGCTATATTCAAAGGCTTTAACTGAGACCCCAAAATGAATCTCATCGACCATACCTTTCCAACGAGTTGTCATGCGCCCCAAACAGAGATTGTATGCCAAAGTTACGCCCCCGAGAAGTTGATACACCAAACTACCCAAAACTCGGTCCACAAAACTGTTGGATTTTCATCTTCCGAGGTTAGGGTTTTGGATTTTATTTATGATAAAAAGGTCTTTGGAGCCTCATTGTAAAATCATCTTCTTTTGAATGCGAGTAGCGGACACATCTCTTCTCAGAGATAAGTTTCCACCATTCTAGCGAGTCTTTCACTCTGTATTTTTACAGTCTTTATACATTTTCTCTCATTAATAGAAAATTGTGTATTACTGTATCTCTGTGTTTATGGTTGCATCTTTGATACGTTTCTGTTATATTATTGGATATCCGAGATATCTCTATACATTGCTTTATTGTATCTTCGCTCCCATTTCGTTCCAAAAATAATCCAGATCAATGGTACCAGAGCAGGCTGCTCTTGATCGTTTTTCAATGCATGTCCCCGACGAAGTCTGAGTATATAAAGTTGGGTCTCGAGCTTGTCTCTCTTGAAGACAATCGCTCTTGCACGTCCAAGAAACCCTCCATGGCGGAAGAAAATAAAAATGACAAAGCATATGATTATATTAATTTGTTGCTTTCAGAGCAAGCTCTCACGTGACAGAGGGACGAAATGATGGAGAATTTTTCTCACATCCTTCAACACCTGCCAATAAAAAAATGCACGTCTTCATCAAGCGACCACTTTGGAAGTACCTCGCCTTTCAAGGTACAAGTTAATTTTGATATTCCCATATTTGAAGGATAGATAGATGATGATGCCTTAGAAAAATGGTTAAATCCACTAGAAGGTTATTTCTCGAATCATAATTTCTCCGACAGGGAAAAGATCACCTTCACACTCCTTAAGGCTCTCTCCCATGTCAAACATTGGTGGGAAACTTACTGGGAGCAAAGTTCCACAGAGGAGTCTGGAATATATGGGGCCGAGCCAACTTGGGATTTTTTTGTGGATGTGGTAAAGGAACAGTATTACCTTGTTGGCAACTATGAGGACCAGTACATGAGATGGACCACACTGCGATAAGAGAGGGGCCAAGCAGTTCTAGAGTTTATTAATACCTTCCATACCCTGCGCACCAAGCTGGGTATCAAAGACTCTAAACGACATTTGGTTTTGAAATATCGTGGGGCTCTTCACAGATACACCAAACTGAAATGGATTTTCTAGACATCTCATCACTCGGTGTTGCTTATCAATATGTTGTTAAAATCGAGCATAAATTTAAGCACAAGAACAAATGGAAGTTTGGGTCGAAAAATCTACAACAACCAAAGTATGATAAAGATGACCCTAACAAACATTCTCTCGAAAACCAATCCAAGCCACAGGAAAAGAAGGGTCACAGAAAGACGAAGAAGGACACTGGAAAATGGTGTGATTTCCACAAAATCCCCTAGCACAACACCGATGAATGTCGCTCAAAACAATCATTGGTGTCTTATATCAAAGACAAGGAGTCAAACTCTGATTCAGAATATGATTCAGAAAATATTGATAGAAGACAGATCATCGACGCAAACCCCACTGTTATTGTCGCGACCACAACAATTCAACCAGAAGAACCCACAGATCCCGAAGAGGGGGAGCACATTTTCCATTCAAGGATCTGAGTGAAGGGGACCCCGCTACATTTTATTGTTGATAGCAGAAGCCAGAAGAACCTCATCTCAGCAGAGGTTGTCAAACAATTGGGATTGTCAACAACACCACACCCACAACCATACAACATTAGGTGGCTTCGCCAGGGACGAGATCTTCGTGTTAGCAAACAGTGTCGATTGTCATATGACATCCAACCCTTCAAGGATGATGTATTATGTGATGTTTCCCCGTTGGATGTCTGTGATGTTCTCTTGGGCCAACCATATATGTGGAAACACCATGTTATCTATGAGTCTTGACCCCGTAGTGTCATTGTTACTCTGGGGGGTCATCTCTACAGGATAACAGAGGTAGTTCCAACTACTGTCCCACATAAACAATGCCACAAGGTAGTATCTCACACTACAAAATTCACCTTCTTCACAATCTGTTCAAAAGGTGAACAGAAGGATACTGCAACCACTACAGCCTCTACCCAAGCACCTTATATCCAAGAGCAGTAGGTCAACAAGATTGAAACACAGTGTAAATATTCCTTCTGCACACAGGCATCTCATGTAGCCAGACTGGTTAAAAAGGTCCAACCCTTCCAACCATAGGTTTGTGACAACCTTCAACAAGCTAAGCATCGCAACTCATCAAGATGTAGATTCAACAAATGTTTTTCCCTCTCCCCTAGGCACTCAACACAATGGAGACCATTGCTTCCTAAGGAGGGAGAATTTATCCATGTGGATATCGATGGCCACCCACCTTTTCCAACTAGCTCAAAACATTTTTCTGGCAATTTTGGCAATTTACTATTTTTAGTAGTTTTTAACTTCGAGGGACATTTTGAGGACCTAAATGAATGTTTTTAAGGATCGATATTCTCAATAATATCCAAAGGCTTTGATTGAGCCCCCAAAATGAATCTCCTCAATGATACGTTTCCAACGAGCTATCGTGCACCCTAAACGAAGATCATATGCCAAAGTTACGCCCTCGAGAAGTTGATACATCAAACTACCCAAAATGGGGTCCACAAAATTGTTGGCTTTTCATCTTTCAGGGTTAGGGTTTTAGATTTTATTTATGATAAAAAGGCCTTTGGAGCCTCATTGTAAAATCATCTTCTTGCGAATGCAAGTAACAGACACGTCTCTTCTTAGAGATAAGCTGCCACCATTCTAACGAGTTTTTCACTCTATATTTTTACAGTCTTTGTACATTTTCACTCATTAATAGAAAATTGTGTATTATTGTATCTCCGTGTTTATGGTTGCATCTCTGATACATTTCTGTTAGAACCTCCCTCTACCCAATATTACGAGATCCGGCCTGGGCTTTGCAGAGCACTTTTTGCAGCTTGAAAAGAAATCAATGATTGAAGCGTAATTACATATATAATTCATCCCGGAATGATCTCTCTCATTCAGGCTTGGATCATGGAAATCAGAATGAAATATCTCCTTCATGTAGTAGCGAGGGGTATAACCTTGTGGCAAGGATCACCGGGGAAGGGATAACCCCTTTCGAACCGGTTCTTTCAGTCAACTGAGTTTGACGAATCAGCTTCTTGTCCAACTGGTAATGGCTCAATCTATAGATAGTATAGATAGAGAGCCTTATGATGGGAAACTATCACGTTAGGTTTGGAGAGAGAAAGATGGTCTATTATTGGATATCTAAGATATCTTTGTACATTGCTTTATTATATCTCCGCTCTCATTTTGTTCCGAAAATAATCCGGATCACATCTCCTCACTAGGAGTCACTTATTGATATGTTTTCAAAATCAAGCAAAAATTTAAGCAATGGAATACGCAGGTGTTCGGGTCTGCAAACCTACAACAGTATAAGTATGGTAAAGTTGGCCCTAACTCACAGAACAAGGGATGAAGAAAGGAAAGCAAACCTCAAGACAACCAGTCCAAGCAACTGGGAAAGAAGGGTAATAGGAAGACGAAGAAGGGCACTAGAAAATGGTGTGAATTACATGAAATCCCCTAGCACAACATTGATGAATTCCACTCGAAACAATCATTATTGGACGAAGTTTCGACAAGATGTTAACAAGTATATCAGATCATACACTATTTGTGCCATCGTCAAACCCACCATTAAGAAACATTGGCTATACACCCCTCTACATACTCCTGATATGCCTTGGGAGTCCATCTCCATGGATTACATGTCCGATCTACCTTCAAACAAGCATGGTAATGACTATGTCTTCATGATCGTTCATCGATTCTCTAAAATGACAATTTTGACACCCTACAAGAATAGTATCACAGCCAGGGCCACTGCTAAGATATTCTTCAAATGTATTCAGGTTCACTTTAGGAATATACATCCAACAAATTTATTAAATAATATTTTAACAAATAATTTTTAACTAATATATAGATATGTAATATACATCCATCAATCACATGATAATTTTTTTTACACAAAATACCATTACCAGTCTACCAAAAAAATCACAAGGAACACCCATTGCCAATTTACTTAAAAAAAAAATAAAAAATCACAAGGAATACCCATTGCCAATCTACTTAAAAAAAAATAAAAAATCACAAGGAATACCCATTGCTAATCTACTTAAACAAATCAATACTCTTGTTTGGAATCCAATTGGCATTTTGAGTGGTTTCTCCAAATAATGACTATTCATAAATCCAACATGATTGACTCTTCATAAATCCACTATGATTATAATAAATAGTTTGGAAATATTCTTTCTCAATTTTATTTTAATTATTTTTATTTTTTTTTGGTTTCTCCACATAATGACTATTCATAAATCTAGTATGATTGGCTCTTCATAAATCCACTATGATTATAAATAGTTTGGAAACAATCTTTCTCCATTAAAAATAAATAAATTATATTTTTCATTTTATAAGAAATAGATTTATATTAATTTAAGTTTGGAATGTTTCAAACAAATATTAAAAATAATTTTGGAATGTTTTAAAGATTTAAAAAAAAAAAAAAAATTTAAATTTCAATATATAAAAATTTAAAGTTAATTTCAATATATATACAATTTGAGTAGGCTTAATGGTTAAAAACACATGTTTTCTTTGAAGATGTCACAAGTTCAAATCCAAAGGCGGGTAGGGTATGTATACTTTTGTAGACTTTACCAGTCAAATCGTTGAGTTGACCATAACCTTAAAAATAGATTATTATTATTATTATTAAATAAAAAACCATTTATTAAATCCATTTTATCTTTCTAAGTGTTTATAAATATCTAAAAATTATTTTTTTAATTTCATATAAAATAATTTATGATATATTTTTTAATTTCATATATAAATAATTTAAGATTTAATTTTTAATTTAATAAAAAATAAATTCGTTAATTTAAATACAAAATGTTTAAAAATAAATTTAAATTTTTTAAATATGCAAAATTCATTTTTTTTTAATACATCTAAAAAAAAGTTTAGAAATTTTTAAAAACTTGCAAAATTTTTAAATGTGTAAAATTATTTATAATTTAAAAAGTTAAATTTAATTTCATTTGAAAATGGATTTGCAAAATTTCAAAAAATTGTCAAATATTTAAATTTGAGTTTAATTGTAATGATAGAGATGATTTAGGTGGATATTGATGGCCACCCACCTCTTCTATTGACTCAGCATTTCTTTATCTTCTTGGCAATTTTTCTACGTTTTTTTGGGTCCCAAACTTTCAGGGTTGTTTTGAGACCCTAAACGATATTTTTTGGACATTCGAGGGACATGCCATTGCCCTAGCCAAAATTTGTAATCTTCGTATAGTTCTTTCCAACAAGATATTGTGCGGCCCAAACAGAGATCGTATGCAAAAGTTGTGCCCCTCGGAAGTTGATGTATCAACTAATCACCTTAGGGCCCGCAATACTTTTGGCATTTCATCTTCTAGGGTTAGGGTTTTGATATTCATGGTTTTTACCTCTTTGATTTTTAGGCTTCATGATAAAAGACCCTTTTTGGCCTCTTTGTAATCAACTTTTTGCAAATGAGCGTAGTCGACATCTCTTTCTCTTTAGAGATAAGCTACCACCATTCTAGTTAGTTTGTATTCTACAATGTTCTACTATTTTATTCATTAATAAAAGTTGGGTTTCAATGTATTGTTGTACTCTCTATATTTCTAAGTGTGTTCCATGTCGTTCTCAATATAATCTGGATAAGTGGTATCATAGCAATTTGTTCATTGTTATTTCTTGTCGCATGTCCTCGATGAGGTCATGGTATAGAGAGTTGGATCTCAAGATAGTTTCACTTGGGGTCGACCACTCTCTTTGGCCCAAGCATCCTCCCATGGTGGAAGAAAAGAGACATGACAAAGAAAGAGATCCTATCAAGGTGTTTCTCAAGGAATCCCTCATGTGACAGAGGAATGAGATGAGGGACAACTCTGCCCAGATCTTTCAATGATTGTCGACAGTGAGTGAGGCACCTTCAAAAAGCAGTGATTTCGGAGGTACAAGTTAACATTGATATCCTTTTATTTGAAGGGTAGATAGATGTAGATGCTATGGAGAAATGGTTAAATATGTTAGAGGGTTATTACTCTATTTAAAATTTTCCCAACACCGAAAAGATCACCTTCGTGCTCCTTAAATCCCTTCCCTATGTCAAATATTGGTGGGAAAGTTACTGAGAGAGATACAACGAAGACAAGTCTATGACATTCAGAAGAGGACCCACTTGGGAAACTATGATGCCCAATACACAAGATGGATGACCTTGCGTCAGGAAAGAGACCAGATGGTGTCAGAGTACACCAACATCTTCCATACCTTGTGCTCAAAGTTGGGTATCAGAGAATCTGAGTGGCACCTAGTTTTGAAATACCGCAGTGGCCTACACATGTCACACACAGGTACATCCAAACAAAGATGAATTTCTTACACATCTCCTCACTAGGAGTCACTTATCGGTATGTTGTCAAAATCAAGAAAAAATTTAAGCAGTGGAAGAAGTGAGAGTTCAGGTCTCCAAACCTACAACAAAATAAGTATGGTAAAGGTGGCCCTAACTCACATAACAAGGGACAAATGTAATATCCATAGATCCACAAATCTAGATATATGCCTCAATTGTTGGCTATTTGCTGCAGAAACCTATACTCTTTGGGATTCTAAATGTGGTTAAGGGTTTTCTCTGTGTTTCAATAGTTCTGAATGTGTTTTCTTGTGTTTACCAATGTATAACAAACATGCAATAGATAGGAAACATAGAACAACAACAACCACTTCTATTATGAAATATGACTGAAAGTACAATACTGCATGCGGGAAATAAATGGAATCACTTAGCTAGATCAAGACTAGATGGATCTTAGCTGGAATACAATCAACAATGCTAAATCAAAATATTCGGAAGTAAAGAAGAATGTTGGATCAATGGATGAGTAAGATGAACTGTTGCATGCAGCCGACAACTCACACAACAACTGCTGCAAGACTAGAATGTTCTCCCCAGTGGCTGAACTCCTCAGATAATCCTTAAAACTGTCTCAAACTGTGCGCCCTAACCTCAAACACCCTCTAAGTAATTGTTGGCCTCAAGATCAACCCTCTGTTGATCTGTACAAATCTTGGATGGTTCCCCTAGGGGGTTTGCACACCTCCTAGGCTCAACTGTCGCGCCGTAGAGATTCCACCATTGAAAATGGGTTGTAACCATCTCAATATATGCACCATGTCCTCCTATGAACTAGGTCAAAGGAGTTTCCTCGAATCTGGTCTAGTGATCTCTATGGAACCTTACCTAAGTCTCCACAAGTGTTGCGCCCTCAATAGTTGTCTAGTGCGCCCAAGATGATTCCTCCGTCAGAATCTCTCAATAAGTATCTCAAAAGGAGCACCTTGCCTTCCTCTCAACTAGGTCTGAAGTAAATATCTGAATTCTCGTTGGTTGGGACATGCTAAACCTCTGAGTCTCCCAGCCCTCATGCCCTCACGCTGATGAAGTGCGCCCTAAATGCCTGAACCTTTAAACTGTTGTTGAACCGATGAAGAATATGGGTGATCCTTCCGGTGACTAGGGTGTGTCTCTCAACACCTAAATCAACCAACTGGTGTTTCCTCCTGGAATCCACAATATCCACTTATTCGCCTGAACTTGTGTGTTTTCTCCTCAGAGCTCAATTCTCAAATCATAAACTAGGATAATGATGACTTAGGTTGTTTTTCTCCTTCATATATCCTCTCAAACCCTAATTCTTCATTGACCTCTATAATTAGCTCCTTTACTTAAGCACCCCTCTATTTTTGGCTTAATTCAATTAAATCACACTTTTCCCACTTTTCACTTAATGTCACTTTCGAAATATAACATTCCCTAGTGAAATGACACCAAATGACCCTGTTTCCATTGTTTCTACCTAGCTATATTCTAAAAGGAGATGTTTAGACTACTAATCCCTCCTCTCTGGAGCTCTTACTTGAAAAGGGACATTACAACAGAGCAACGAAAGCAAACCTCAAAACAACCAATCCAAGCCGTAGGAAAACAAGGGTAACATGAAGATGAAGAAAGACACTAGAGAG
>JASDQU010102777.1:16978-27290 GCA_032191745.1 Picea mariana
TTTATGATATATTTTTTAATTTCATATATAAATAATTTATGATTTATTTTTTAATTTAATAAAAAATAAATTCGTTAATTTAAATACAAAATGTTTCCAAATAAATTTAAAATTTTTAAATATGCAAAATTTATTTATTTTAATACATCTAAAAATAAGTTTAGAAATTTTTAAAAATTTGCAAAATTTTTAAATGTATAAAATTCAAATATTTATAATTTAAAAAACTAAATTTAATTTTATTTGAAAATAGGTTTGCAAAATTTCAAAAAAAATTCAAATATTTAAATTTGAGTTTAATTGTAACGATAGAGATGATTTAGGTGGATATTGATGGCCACCCACCTCTTCTATTGACTCAACATTTCTATATCTTCTTCGCAATTTTTCTACGGTTTTTTGGGTCCCAAACTTTCGGGGTCATTTTGAGACCCTAAACAATATTTTTTGGACATTCGAGGGACATGCCATTGCCCTAGCCAAAATTTGTAATCTTCGTATAGTTATTTCCAACAAGCTCTTGTGCGCCCCAAACAGAGATCGTATGCAAAAGTTGTGCCCCTGGGAACTTAACGTATCAACTAATCACCTCAGGGCCAGCAATACTTTTGGCATTTCTTCTTCTAGGGTCAGGGTTTTGATGTTTATGGTTTTTACCTCTTTGATTTTTAGGCTTCACGATAAAAGACCATTTTTGGCCTCTTTGTAATCAACTTTTTGCAAATGAACGTAGCCGACATCTCTTTCTCTTTAGAGATAAGCTACCACCATTCTAGCTAGTTTGTATTCTACAATGTTCTACTATTTTATTCATTAATAAAAGTTGGGTTTCAATGTATTGTTGTACTCTCTATATTTCTATGTGTGTTCCATGTCGTTCTCAATGTAATCTGGATGAGTGGTATCAGAGCAATCTGCTCATTGTTATTTCTCGTCGCATGTCCTCGACGAGGTCATGGTATAGAGAGTTGGATCTCAAGTTAGTTTCACTTGGGGACGACCACTCTCTTTGGCCCAAGCATCCTCCCATGGTGGAAGAAAAGAGACATGACAAAGCAAGATATCCTATCAAGGTGTTTCTCAAGGAAGCGCTCGCGTGATAGAGGATTGAGATGATGGACAACTCTGCCCAGATCTTTCAATGACTGTTGACAGTGAGTGAGGCACCTTCAAAAAGCAGTGATTTCGGAGGTGTGACACCCTTCAAGGTACAAGTTAATATTGATATCCTTTTATTTGAAGGGTAGATAGATGTAGATGCTATAGAGAAATGGTTAAATATGTTAGAGGGTTATTACTCTATTCAAAATTTTCCCGACACTGAAAAGATCACCTTCGTGGTCCTTAAATCCATTCCCTATGTCAAATATTGGTGGGAAAGTTACTGGGAGAGACACAACGAAGACGAGTCTATGACATTCAGAAGAGGACCCACTTGGGAAACTATGATGACCAATACACAAGATGGACGACCTTGTGTTAGGAAAGAGACCAGACAGTGTTAGAGTACACCAACATCTTCCATACCTTGTGCTCAAAGTTGGGTATCAGAGAATCTGAGTGGCACCTAGTTTTGAAATACCACAGTGGCCTACACATGTCACACACATGTACATCCAAACATAGATGAATTTCTTAGACATCTCCTCACTAGGAGTCACTTATCGATATGTTGTCAAAATCAAGAAAAAATTTAAGCAGTGGAAGAAGTGAGAGTTTAGGTCTCCAAACCTACAAAAAAATACGTATGGTAAAGGAGGCCCTAACTCACATAACAAGGGACAAATGTAATATCCATTGATCCGCAGATCTAGATATATGCCTCAATTGTTGGCTATCTGCTGCAGAAATTGATACTCTTTGGGATTCTGGATGCGGTTAAGGGTTTTCTCTGTGTTTCAATAGTTCTGAATGTGTTTTCTTGTGTTTACCAATGTATAACAAACATGCAATAGATAGGAAACATAGAACAACTGCAACCACTTCTATTATGAAATATGACTGAAAGTACAATACTGCATGCGGGAAATAAATGGAATCACTTAGCTAGATCAAGACTAGATGGATCTTAGCTGGAATACAAGCAACAATGCTAAATCAAAATATTCGGAAGTGAAGAAGAATGTTGGATCAATGGATGAGTAAGATGAACTGTTGCATGCAACCGACAACTCACACAACAACTGCTGCAAGACTGGAATGTTCTCCCTGGTGGTTGAACTCCTCGGATAATCCTTAAAATTGTCTCAAACTTTGCGCCCTAACCTCAAACACCCTCTAAGTAATTGTCGGCCTGAAGATCGGCCCTCTGTTGATCTGTACAAATCTTGGATGGTTCCCCTGGGGGGTTTGCGCACCTCCTAGGCTCAACTGTCGTGCCCTAGAGATTCCACCATAGAAAATGGGTTGTAACCATCTCAATATATGCACCATGTCCTCCTATGAACTGGGTCAAAGGGGTTTCCCCGAGTCTGGTCCAGTGATCTCTCTGGAACCCTGCTTAAGTCTCCACAAGTGTTGCAGCCTCAATAGTTGTCTAGTGCGCTCAAGATGATTCCTCTGACAGAATCTCTCATGAAGTATCTCAAAAGGAGCGCCCTCCCTTCCTCTCTACTGGGTTGGAAGAAAATCTTTCAATTCTCGTTGGTTGGGACATTCTAAACCTCTGAGTCTCCTAGCCCTCATGCCCTCACGCTGATGAAGTGCGCCCTAGCTGCCTGAACCTTTAAACTGTTTTTGAACCGATGAAGAATATGGGTGATCCTTCCAATGACTAGGGTGTGTCTCTCAACACCTAAATCAACCAACTGGTGTTTCCTCCTGGAATCCACAATATCCACTGATTTGCCTGAACTTGTGTGTTTTCTCCTTAGAGCTCAATTCCCAAATCATAAACTAGGATAATGATGAATTAGGTCATTTTTCTCTTTCATATATCCTCTCAAACCCTAATTCTTCATTGACCTCTATCATTAGCTCCTTCACTTAAGCACCCCTCTATTTTTGGCTTAATTCACTTAAATCACACTTTTCCCACTTTTCACTTAATTTCACTTTCGAAATATAACATTCCCTAGTGAAATGACAGCAAATGACCCTGTTTCCATTGTTTCTACCTAGCTATATTCTAAAAGGGGATGTTTAGACTACTAATCCCTCCTCTCTGGAGATCCTATTCGGAAAGGGACATTACAAAAGAGCAAGGAAAACAAACCTCAAAACAACCAGTCCAAGCCGTAGGAAAACAAGGGTAACATGAAGACGAAGAAGGACACTGGAAAGTGGTGTGAGTTCCACAAAATCCCTTGGTACAACACTGATGAATGCCACTAGAAACAATCATTATTGGATGAAACTTTGACAAGATGTTAGCAAGTATACCATATCATGCACTGCTTGCGCCATCAACAAACCCACCATTATGAAACATCGACTATGCACCCTTGTACATAATCCCGATATGCCTTGGGAGTCCATCTCCATGGATTACATGTCTGATATACCTTCAACCAAGCATGGTAATGACTGTGTATTTGTGGTCATTCATCAATTCTCTAAGATGGAACTTTTGATACCCTGGAAGAAGAGTATCACAGCCGAGGCCATTGCTAAGCTCTTCTTTGAGTATGTTTGGGTTCACTTTAGGCTACCACAGACTATTATTTCAAATCGTGATAGCAAGTTCTTGAGTATATTCTTGTCCAATTTGTGGTCATTGATGGACACCAAGCTTGCCAAACCAACTTCCTTCCACTCCCAAAGCAATGGATAGATGAAGGTAGTCAACAAGATGATTGTGCATATCTTGAGAATGTACAACTCCAAACATCCCCACACATGGGATGAGAGTCTTCCTTATGTTCAACATAGCTACAATTAATCCATTCATAGCTTTATTGGCCACAACCCTTTTCAGGTGTGCTTGCGTTCCAACCATTGACCCTAATTGATGTAGCTTTTCCCATTACATCCACACAGAAAGAATCTGTCCATACTCAAATTGAGGTTGATAAGGAAGCTAGATTTGTTGAACACATTCAACACATCCGCCAACAAGTCCATGACATCTTGCAGAAAACCAATGCCAAACAAAAACAACAACATGACCAACATCAGGTTCCACAGAAGTTTAAGGTTGGTGATAAGTTCTAGTTACCTTTGCAGAGAGAGAGCCTTGTAGGACCCCATCACAAGCTTCACCCACTTTCATATGGGTCTTAAACCATCACCAAGGCTGTAGGTGAGAATGCTTTGAATTAAGTATTCTCCCATTCCTTGGCCTGCATCTAGTCTTTAAGGTGGAGCTCCTTCGCCCATATTTTCCATCTCTATTGAACACTTCAAATGTAGTTGAGCACTTGGCCCCTATATAACTCAACCCCAACTGCCTCGAGTAAGCTATGATTGATCATACACAAATGAAAGGAACCCATCAACAGAACATACAACTCTACTAGGTCGTCAAAGCATGGCAACTTCTTCACCAAGGCAAGTGGCTCACCAAGAGTCAAATTCAACAGAAGCTTCCCCATCTGATGAGGGAGGTTGACACAATGGAGACCATTTCTTCCAAAGGGGGAGGAGTGATCTAGGTGGATATCAATGGTCACCCACCTCTTCCACTCACTTAATAGTTCTCTGTCTACTTGGTAGTGTTTCTACGGTTTTTCGGGTCCCAAACTTATGGGGTCATTTTGAGGCCTTAAACGATGTTTTTTTGAACATTTGAGGTCGAAAGGTTGTCATCGACATTCCCTATCCCTAGCCAAAAGTTTTAATCCTGATATATTTCTTTCCAATGAGCTATCATGTGCCCCAAGCAAAGATCGTATGAAAAAGTTGTTCCCCCGGGAAGTTGACGTATCAACTAACTACCTCGGGGCCCGCAATACTTTTGGTGTTTCATCTTCTAGGGTTAGGGTTTTGATGTTTAAGGTTTTTGCCTCTTTGTTTTTTAGGCTTTATGATAAAAGACCCTTTTCGATCTCTTTGTAATCAACTTTTTGTGACTGAGCGTAGCCAAGATCTCTTTCTCTTTAGAGATAAGTTATCACCATTCTAGTAAATTTGTGTTATACAATATTCTACTGTTTTATTCATTAATAGAAGTTAGGTTTCACTGTATTGTTATATTCTCATTATATTTTTGTGTATGTTCCATTTCATTTTCAATATAAAAATCAAGATGTAATGGAAAAAAATAAAAATAAAATAATTGCAAAATAAGTCAATGCATTGAAAACATACAATGGATTTATAAACATTTCACGTTAGAATTTGTGTTGTTTTTGAGGATTAAATAATTCCTATTTTAAAGATAAAATAAAATACTTTTAAAATATTATATATTTATTAATTAGTTATCATCACCATATTGGTTGCAGAGAGTATGATACATTATGAATGATCTAACAACGACTTTGCATTTTAAATGATAATTGTTAACAATAATTATGTCATGCGAAAAGAAAGTTAAATATTTCATGTTTTATAATTTTTTATTATTGGAATTATAAGTAAGTATTTTGATAAAATTATTTTTAATGTAAAAATTAATTTAACTTTTTAAAATATATTTAGATTAATCAACTATATAATATAATGTTAATATTATATTAAATTAAATTAATACATCACATCAATTTAAACTAGAGGCATGAAACATCCGTGACGCAAACGTTTTTGGAATTTTAAAATATTTTTGCGTTTTATAATTTTAAAAGGAACTTACGTCCATTTGGACCCGAAATCCAACGACAACCGGACAAGAATTTATTTATAATTTCTTCCTTTGTTTTATTTAATAGATTTTGACGTACAACCCATTCAAGCGGCTAACTTGCAAACGGGTTGAATCAAATCTGCGGCGCTGTGTCGAACACAAATGGTTTTAAAATGAAACTGTAAGGGATTAGGTAAATTCCTGCGAAATACTTTTAAAAAATCACAACACCACAAAAACTATGAATCGATTAACCTTATGATCAAGGACTATGCATGTTATCAAGGTCTTACAATAACATTTCCTATTATATACAAAGATACAAGTACATACCATTTACATACTTCATCTCTTGGAGATACTAGGTACAAGATTTTATAGTATCTGCTAGGTACCATACAATACTTCTCCCAAGTATCAATTGTAGGTAAGATACACGCTTAAAAATTTCAAGGACCAGTACACATAATCTATATATATTATCATAGACTTGCTACATGTACAAGGTGTGATTCACATTGTCATATGGTCATTGCTTTTATTGAACACAATATGCAAACTTTACTTTGTTTGTCCATCATCATCTAATATCCACTATTTCCATAAGAACTATTACCAACGTCCTTTGGACCAAACTCTAAGAAAAAAACATTTGTTGTATTGACAACATCTATGTCCTCCTATTGCAATCTGACCATTCCAATTCAGAATTAATTATATTGTCATCACTTGACTTCTCTAGTGAGATCAATCCAACTGGAATATATCTTTAACTGCCACAATAACCAACCAATGACTAATCCCTGTAGCAACTCCCTTCTATCGCTAAACCAAAGTGTTCATGCTCCTTCATTCACTTGTAGCACTGTAATCTCGAACAATCATACCAACTGGAACCAACCATACCTTTGGGTCGAACATTGGTATGACATGGATTGAATGGGAACCTATTGTACTCTAGGGCCTATTATCAAACTGATTGTAAACACTAAACAACTAGCCATCCTATGGACACATTTCCATCTACCAAGACACCTAGGTGCCCAACCCTGGTGCTCACCAATTATCTAGGAAAATAGTTTGGATACACAATGTATCATAGTCAATGTTACATTTTTTATGCACCTACCAATTGAACAATCTTTCATCAAGAAACAACTAGAGGAGATGAAACATGTAGCTATATTTTCCTTTTAGCTACAACACACTTTATTAAGAAGATTCATTAATGACTTTTGCATCACAAAGTATTGTCATGTAGGGCTACAAAACATTAGCAAGAGATAATGATACATATGATGGGAACACATTTTTCATCTTTTGCAATCATGCACAAACTTGGTGTCTTTGTCTAGATCTTCCACATATTTGTTCAGTGTTTTTCTTGGATCTCCATACTGCCCATTTCATTTGTTAAAGTTGTGATTTCTAGCAAAACAATTGTACTCTTATATTGAGGTTACACGACTCAATTTGTATGTTCACTGTAATGAATCCAATAATTCTAGATTACAAAGACAAAATCTCACAATTACCAACACTTCCAAACCATTTTCACAATGAGCTTCCAACTTGGCCACAAACAAGTAGGAGAAGATTGTGTACTCAATACAAAGCCAACCAAATAAATCAGGTTGCAGACATGTTTTCACTAGAAGATCAACAGATCTCACTCACCAAGGGATTTATTGGTCCATATACTATCTTGTTGCAGCCACCAAACTGGATACCATAGTCGATAACCAAGCTCACCATCCACATATCCCCCAAAAATACATTTCATAGATTTATCATCTAGCTTAATTCTATTCTCATTGGGAATATGCACAAATGCTTCACATCCAAAGATTTTTAGGTGAGAATAATTTACCCTTTATCAGTCCAAACTTCTTTGGGAATGCCACCATCCAAAGTTGTAGTATGAGATCGATTTATCATGTAGCAAGCTATCTCTATTGGTTATGCCCAAAAATTCTTCTTCCAAAATTTGACAACATACTCCTCACCTTCTCCATGATAGTGTGATTCATTCTTTCTGCAGTGCCATTATGGTGAGGAGTAAGAGGGACAATCTTCTCATGTTTTATGCCAAACCTGTTACAATACTCTTTGAATGCATTGGAGCAATATTCCCCACTGTTATCTATCCTCAAACACTTGAGTAGCTTATTAGTTTCTCTTTCTACGACAACATGAAACTTTTGAAATATCTAGAATACTTCATCTTTGCTTTTCATAGGGTAGGTGCAAACCTTCCTAGATGCATCTTCTATAAATGTGACGAAGTATGAGGCTCCTCTTAATGACTTAATGTTTACTGGCCCAAACACATCAAAATGTATTAATTCTAACAAAACTATTTTTCATTCATGGCCACTTCTAATAAATGAAACCCTTCATTGCCTACCGTATATGCAATGCTCACAAAGGTCAAGATTATAAGTTTTCAAACATGGAAGTAGATTTTTTCCACCAAGGATTTTGAGTTAGGCCCTTCTCGCTCATGTGACCCAAACACTTATGCCACAAATATACTGATATTTCTTCTCTTGCAACAGAAACAACACCTGATTTCTCTGCTATTTCTCTTAATGTATACAATTTTCCCGTCTTGGATCTTTTATCCATGAGCAACACCCCCTTACTAATTTTCTAGCCATTTTTTTCTAAAACTTGTGGAACAACCTTCATCATCCAATCGTTCTATAGAGATCAGACTCGTGCACATCTCTGGAACATTCCTAACATGTTTCAATAAAATATGTTGTCCATCCTTTGTCTTAGTCAAGACATCTCCCACTCCAACAATGCTACAAAAGTGATTATTTCCGAAATGCATTTTACCGTCATCATCATAACTATATGCAACAAAATTATTTTTTCTTTGGGTTTCATGGTGAGATGCCCCGTAGTCAAGAATCCAATCAATGCTACAATTGGATATATATAGACATGCATCTTCCATTGAAACAATAAATAAAACCTCATTATTTGAAACTACAGAATCCTTATGTTCTTGATTCCAAATTCAAAACTCCTTTTTCATGTGTCCCAATTTTCCACAGTGATAATAAGTGAGCCTACCTCTTCTTGATTTNTAAAACCTCATTATTTGAAACTACAGAATCCTTATGTTCTTGATTCCAGATTCAAAACTCCTTTTTCATGTGTCCCAATTTTCCACAGTGATAATAAGTGAGCCTACCTCTTCTTGATTTCGATCTGCCTCTTGACCTTGAACGCCTTTGACGATTTCGATCAGTTTTCCTCCTGCGATTAGCTGGAGTTAGAGCTTCTCCTCCCTAGTTTTTTGTAATTGATTTTTGTTGTAGCTCCTCATTCATTAAGTTGCTACTAACATCATCGAACTTCAAGGTTCCCACAGGTACCAAAGTGTTTATAGCTACAATCAGATTCTCCAAGTTGTTCGACATAGAGCACATTAGTAAAATGGCTCTAATATCATCATCCAAAACGATTTTAACAGAGGCGAGCTAGCCAGTAATTATGTTGAACTCATTTAAGTGCTTCGCTACTGAAGCACCCTCCTTCATCTTGAGATTGTATAATTTCTTCATCAAGAAAACCTTATTCGATGTCGTTTTTTTTTCTCATATAAATCATGCATCTTTTTCCATAGACCTTATGTTGTCTTCTCTCCAATCACATTGAAGTAAACATTCTTTGCTAGACACTTACGGATTGTGGCAATGGCCTTTTTGTCTAGCTTGTGCCAATCTTCATTTGTCATTTATGAGGGTTTCTTTGGAATTCCCTCAACTGAAAAATATTGATCCCTCAAAATGAGTATGTCCTCCATATGTAACTTACATAGGGAAAAATTATCCCCGTTCAACTTTTCCATGCCACTTAGAGTTGATGTCTCCATGCTAAAATGGTGTTGCTCAATTAAACCTTCAACAATTTGAAGCAACTAGCACTAGAATCTTCTTGATGGCTATAAAATCAGTCACAGGACCGCAAGTCACCAAAAGCAAGTAGGATTTTTCACCAAATTAGCATACCAAAGTCATCTTGTGGCTTGCGATTTCTCCTTCTGTGCTGGCGGACATAGTCTCCCACGATTTCTCCTTTTGCGCTATGGGAATTCCAATGACCTCTCCTTTCTCATGACAATTGTCTCTAATACCAGCTCTTAGGGTTTCTGTAGAGTTAAACTCGCCCAAAATCTTTGCACAATCGAAAAATTGTAGATCACTACAACTTGAAATCACGCAAGAGACACCTACGAACTGAATGGAAGTCTCTCGCCTCACTGAAATCTGAGTGGGTTGTTTTACGAGCTAGCTCTGAAACAAAGATCGAAGAAAAAATAAACTAATTTACAACATGTTATAGTTTATGCACATAGAAATAGAGGAATCATAAAAATAGAGGAGCAGAGGAAATAAACAGAGCAATATGACAAACATATACTCAATTTCTCATTTGCTCGATTACACAATGCTCAAATGGCAAATAATTTATATGTATTTATAGTTTTAATTCTAAGCATCTCGAGCCTTTGATGTCAGAAAACTCCATAATACAATTCTATATAGAAAACTTTGGGTCAGAAGCGAAGAAGTT
>JASDQU010102777.1:55864-69817 GCA_032191745.1 Picea mariana
ACAATGAAAATCATGATAACATAAGCAGTAGAGTCATGCAAAACATGATTAAAACATAATTAGATACTTATCTTTTAACAGTGGTAGAATCCACCAACCAAGTGCAGGCCTTCCACGAACCTCCCAGCCTTAGACCACACTGCTCATCAACTCAGCAATGGGTCACCCCGAGCTGGGACTAAGCTCCACCCCGAGACAAGGAATCCTAGGTTAGGCTGAGGTTACAGGGAAAACAACACACTGCCACAGGAAGGGATTCTCTCCTAGGAACCACCCACACTCACTGCCCACAGACCCTCATTCTCCACATGCCTATTCCACCCCAGGAGTATACACCTTCTCTGTCACCTGGACAGTCCCTCGGCTGCTAACCTCCCTTGCCTTGGGTTACAACAACAAACCGGACCGGAAGTCTCCGGGCTCTGTGGAAACTACAAGGTTCCTTCCAGGAGTTCTCTCCTTTGCGCACTCTCTCGCCTGGAGAGAATCACTCATAGGTAAAAAAACCTCCCATGCAGACCAGCACTGCGTGGCCACCCAACCAATGGAAAAATAGACACGGCTTTTTCCACAGGCTCAGCAATGGAAAAATGGCTCAAGTTCATGGCTTCGGGATAGAGATCTCATGCACAGGCTCGATCTCGGGCAATGGATGCACACGGATTCTCCAGACACAACAAGGGATTTTTCAATTCAAACAGAGGTGAAACTGGCTCTTTCAGAATTGATCACAAGCTTCTGGTTTAGTACGGAGGTATACATGGGTTTTTCAATTCAGAAGGTGTACAAGGTTTTTCTGCAGAGCTCGAGTCAGTCGTACTGTTCAGAGCCCGTAAACCCTCAGGCAGTCTGCTCGAATGAGAGAGTGAACCCCCCTCACATTCCACCCAAACTGTTTTATTCACATGCACCAGGGTCGACACTTGTCACCCTGGAGACTGCATGCGTTCCACCAGCACTTATCACCTTCCCTTGGTAAGGAACTTAGGATAAAAAATATAAACGGCACATGTTCTTTTGGAATAATAATAAAATATTATTCCTAGGCTTAAGCCCCCCTAGGCTAAACACTTAGACTCTTTTCCCACCTTTCAGCCCCTAATCTCTTGCCTTCTCTGTGGAAACTCAGTCCCCTTTCACTCATTCGTCTTGGTCGGTCTGCACCTGGCGGTGTTTACAATTTTATTAAATGTTTTTGCATATATACAAGTACAAAATCAATCCCTTGGCCTCCAACCCTTAGGCTCTTTAGCCTAACAATCACATAAGCCCACTGGCTCATACAAACTTGGCTCACCAACCTATAACACATATTTACAATTCATTTCATACATCAGATTTACAACTGGTCTCGGCCTTGGGGACATTACAAGGGACTCTTGGCCAATTTCTCCTGAGGGCATAAAAAACTAACGGAGCAACATTTTTGAGTTCCGTGAGATGCTGCAAGATTTTTTAAGTGTGGACTAGGTGAATATATTTTCCATTCGCTCTCGAGGCATGGTTTCGTAAATTGGACCCCTTAATCCAAATGTTGGTTTGCTTCAAACTGAGCAAAACACTAGTTCTCGAAATCGATGAGTAAAGCAACTTTCGAGGCATGGAAACTGAGAGTGAGGGGTGCTCTAGCTGAAATCCTATCTTAAGAATCCATTGGAGTCGACGGTTCCTCAATCCGAGTCTCTTTTTTTCATTTTATGCCCAGTTTCAAGTCGCATCCCAAACCATTTCGGGGACTCTTGGCAATTATTCCTCCGGGCATAAAAGCCTAACAGAGAAGCATTTTTGAGATCCATGAGATTTTGCACGCTTTTTTAGGCATAGACTAGGTGACCACACTGTCCATCCTCTCCCGAGGCATGGTTTCATAAATTGGACCCTTAAATCTAAATCTTGCATTGCTTCTTACTGAGCGAAGCACTAGTTATCGAAATCGATGAAAAAAACAACTTATGAGGGGTTGGAACCAGGAGTGAGGGGTGCTCTAGTTAAAATCTTGTGCCATGAATCCAATAGAGACGATGGTTCCTCAATCTGAGTCTCGGTTTTCATTTTATGCCCAGTTGCAAGTCGCATCCCAAACCATTTTGGGGACTCTTGGCCAATTCCTGCTCAAGGCATAAAATACTAACGAAGTAACATTTTTGAGTTCTATGAGATACTACAAGCTTGTTTAGGCATGGAATAGGTGACCAAATTATCCATCCTCTCCCAAGGCATGGTTTCATAAATTGGCCCCTTAATCCAAATGTTTCATTGCTTCAAACTGAGCAAAACACTAGTTCTCAAAATCAATGATTAAAGAAACTTCTGAGGCATGGCACCCATGAGTGGGGGGTGCTCTAGATGAAATCCTATCCCAGGAATCCATCAAATTCAACGGTTCCTCAATCTAAGTCTCGATATTCATTAAATTCCCAATTGCATGTCGCATCCCAAACCATTTCGAGGACTCTTGGCCAATTTCTCCTAAGGGCATAAAAACCTAACAGAGCAACATTTTTGAGTTCCGTGAGATGCTGGAAGATTGTTTAGGCATGGACTAGGTGACTATATTTTCCTTCCACTCCCGAGGCATGGTTTCGTAAATTGGACCCCTTAATCCAAATGTTGGTTTTCTTCAAACTGAGCAAAACACTATTTCTCGAAATCAATGAGTAAAGCAACTTCCGAGGCATGGCACCCGAGAGTGAGGGGTGATCTATCTGAAATCATATCCTGGGAATCCATCGGATTCGATGTTTCCTCAATCCGAGTCTCAATTTTTTGTTTTATGCCCAGTTGCAAGTCGCATCCCAAACCATTTCGGGGACTCTTGGCAATTCCTCCTCGAGGCATAAAANGGAATAGGTGACCACATTTTCCATCCTCTCCCAAGGCATGGTTTCATAAATTGGACCCCTAAATCCGAATGTTGCATTGCTTCTTACTGAGCACAACACTAGTTATCGAAATCGATGAAAAAAACAACTTCTAAGGGGTTGGAACCAGAAGTGAGGGATGCTCTAGCTAAAATCCTATGCCACGAATCCAACAGAGATGATGGTTCTTCAATCCAAGTCTCATTTTTCATTTTATGACCAGTTGCAAGTCGCATCCCAAACCATTTTGGGGACTCTTGGCCAATTCTCGCTCATGGCATAAAAGACTAACAGAGCAACATTTTTGAGTTTTGTGAGATGTTGCATGTGTTTTCAGGCATGGAATAAGTGACCAAATTATCCATCCACTCCTGAGGCATGGTTTCGTAAATTGGCTCCTGTTGACGGGCAAAATTGACCGTTCGTCAACTGAGAGAGTGGAACCGGTCCAGGGTTGTCCAATAACCCAAGCCGTTTGGAATGTACCACCCTGACGGGTTTAGCGGCTCCGTTAGCCGATCTAAGGTCCTAAGAAAACCAAAGAGAAAACTAATCTAAACTAACTAATCTAACTATTCTATATATACAATCTACTAACTAATACTATACTAACTACTATCTGAAATATAACTTATTCACAAATTGTACAATATTGACAATTTACAGATTTAATTAAAACCTAAAAAACTCATTAATATTCTGCCCTAAGACAGCGAGAGATATTTTTTGATTTTGTGATTTTATGAACAAGAGATAAAACTTACTGAAATTAAACAATCTAATATACTAACTACACATATATCTAACTAAAATACTAACAAATACACTAAACGAATAAACAACAAACTGACCTGGAAACGCTCCAGATTTGTCCTGTGTATGATGACTGTTCAAGCAGATCGGAGGGAGGAAACTCGCACCGGATAATCCAAAAGCTTCTCGTAAACGATAGGCTGCACTTCTCTTTGAGTTGTTTACAGGACAAACAAGACATAAAAAATCATAAAAATTATATGATTTATAAATCTCTGCAATAAGGGAAACCTGTTATGCAAAAACTTATACTTAATAATTCAACTTATGAAGAAGAGAAATCTGTCATTCACAAACTGAATCAAGAAATTGCTATGTTTTTTTTAAACACTTGGAAGAAATCAGATATAGATTATATTGATTAAATCATATCATTTGCAAAAGACTAAGATAGCTAAAGTAGTCATTAACCAAATGCAAATTGATACACATAAACATAAAACAAAATATTGATATTATGAAAAGCTAAAGCTGTAGCAAAATATCAAATTTTGTCTCAATCTGTATTAAAATTCCATATCCTTGTTCTCCCATGAATGAGGATGATATTATTACAAAAATGATAGGTATTTATAAGTCTTTCCACAGGGTAAAACCTCCCTGTGGATAGTATCAAACAGTTTACATAATCTGGGAAGATATCCCAAAATCAACTAAACTAGGAACTAAAATGAAACAAAAATATTTCAAATATCTTCTAACTGCTCATCCAATCCAATGCAATTTCGAATTGCCCTGTAATGGACCAAAAATAACAAGTTAGATGGATATTTTATTTAAAAAAATGGTAAAAATCTAATCCTGTAGACTAGCTGCAGAATCCTCTGATTCTGTAGTTGGTCTAAAATAATATACAGAATCGGAATTGAAATCAAATCAAATCTTTGAATGAGGTTTAATTCAATTGACATCCAATAATTACTTGAGAACAAATCATAAAATGAAAAAATTATACCAACAGGATCCACATCATTTAACCAAGTACAGAGATAACAATACTCTGCTTCAATTATAGTCATGAATCTGGTAAATGAAATCATATGTAACAGAATTGTAATCATTTCTCAATCAAATCGAATCCATCTGTTATGAGATCATTTGTCATTGCACAGTGAGCAAAAAAGATGGATTTTCCTTTACCAAAATCGTTCCAGCCTAACGAATTACAACTGGGTTTGACCAATTCGTTTTTACACATTTAAAACCAAACCAAACAGCAATCCAAACAAGAGAATTAATCGGTTGAGTTTAGCATATTCGTTGCGAATCATAATCTTTTATGTTTCGAGCGTAGTTGCAGATTTTAATGAGACCATTGTTTTTATAGAAACAGAGTAATTATTTCCAAATTTAAATCGGATAGAGTGGTATTCATGACTCAAAAAATCGTATGATAGAGCACATCGTAACAACTACAATCCCGAATTTTTCAAACACATCATACGAATCATACAAGATCAAATCCGAGGGTAATCGTATTCTAAATAAGGTATGGAACTTCCCGAATTATATTGGAAACACACCATTAATTCGCTTCTTCACTCAGACAGGCTTAGCAAATGCAATCCAAACGAATAAACATAAAAATCTATGAGCAAATCATATATCAAATCGGAACTCTTTCTATTTTAAGCAAAGCAAAACAATATACATGATGAACATGAATGATAGAGCATTTGAATGAGAAACAGAACTATTTGAAAATAGAATCCATACCTGTATAGCGATGAGACGTCTTGATAGGTGAGAGGGAGTTCTGAAGAACATATTTGAAGGAATGCATACAGACTCAAAACACATGTTCCAGCCATTGAAAAATTGACCTGTAAAATGAGAGCTAGATATCTGTATTAGCTCACTTTCTGAAGAAACCGTCAGTGATAAAAGTAAAGGGGCTAAAAATGGTTCTGGGTTTTCAACGGTTTGAGCTAATTCAAATCCGTTTTCCCAGAATCGCTCACGCAAAAACGTGACTCTGGGGGCAATTACGGGGTAGTCTTCTCTGGAAAAATGAAACCAACACCAACTCTGAACACCATGGGGGTTCAATTCACCCTTCGGGAGCCAGGAGATAACACACAGTGAGCTGAGCTAAGGGACAAGGGTTTGAATTCATCAACACACAATAACAGAGCTATCCGAACCAACAACAATGAATCAAGCCAAAAGGGGTAAGCATAAATGCGCGCATGGGAGGGTGGTGGAGTTTGCCATGCAAAGTATTGATTATCCAAGTACAACCGCCAAGTTTCATAGTTGTTTTACTCCATGATAATATTTCATCCATTAAGTCATGCGTACGCCCAATGAAATCCAATGTGTATACACGCAAATGTTATGCCACAGTGTTCAAACATTTGATATACAAAACAAAATCCAAAATCAATTATGCGCTAATGTATATAATCAAAAGTTTAAACAATGGTGCCAAACGATATCCATAAAATTGACAAGCCAAGAGCTATAAACAAATTAGCAATAAGTATTATATCATATATATAAAAACTTAATCAAACCCCTACGCATTTTTATAGAATCAATGATAAGGCATGTCATAAAAAGTGTAAATCCAAATGCTCAAAGCCTTACAAACTTAATGAAACTCAATCATATCATCAATATAAGAATGACCAATGAGCAAGGTTCAAAAGTTCTTCCAGCTACATAATGATAGATAAAAGGTAAGCGCAGTAGGCACATCGATAAAAAGATCATGACAGTCCAGATAGTGATCAAAATGTAACTTCGAAAGAAGAAGTTTTCACGCTTACAGTCATGAAAACTTAACGAAGACAAATGTGAAAAATTCTCAAGAAATGAAAGTTTCGTCTATTTGAAAAATGCGACGAAAAACTTGATGTTCACTAGACATAGGTGTAGGCAGCTTATAGGATAATAAAAAAGTGAATTGGCTGCCAACAGCCCCTTAATCCAAATGCTACATTGCTTCAAACTGAGAAAAACACTAGTTCTCGAAATCAATGATTAAAGCAACTTCTAAGGCATGGCACCTGTGAGTGAGGGGTGCTCTAGATGAAATCCTATCCGAGGAATCCATCGGATTCGATGGTTCCTCAATTTGAGTCTAGATCTTCATTATATGCCCAGTTGGAAGTCACATCCCAAACCATTTTGGGGACTCTTGGCCAATTTCTCCTAAGGGCATAAAAACCTTATAGGGAAGCATTTTTGAGTTCCGTGAGATGCTGTAAGATTGTTTAGGTGTGGACTAGGTGACTATATTTTCCATCTTCTCCCGAGGAACAGTTTCGTAAATTGGACCCCTTAATCCAAATGTTGGTTTGCTTCAAATTGAGCAAAACACGAGTTCTCAAAATCAATGAGTAAAGAAATTTCTGAGGCATGGCACCCAGGAGTGAGGGGTTCTCTAGATGAAATCCTATCCCAAGAATCCATTGGAGTAGACGGTTCCTCAATCTGAGTCTCGATTTTTGTTTTATGCCCAGTTGCAAGTCGCATCCCAAACCATTTCGAGGACTCTTGTCAATTCATCCTTAGGGCATAAAAGCCTAATGGAGAAACATTTTTGAGCTCCATAAGATTTCACATGCTTGTTTAGCCATGGACTAGGTGACCACATTGTACATCCACTCCCGAGGCATGGTTTCATAAATTGGACCCCTAAATCCAAATGTTGCATTGCTTCTTACTGAGCAAAGCACTAGTTATCGAAATCGATGAAAAAAACAACTTTCGAGGGGTTGGAACCATGAGTGAGGGATGCTCTAGCTAAAATCCTATGCCAGGAATCCAACAGAGATGACAGTTTCTCAATCTGAGTCTTGGCTTTTGTTTTATGCCCAGTTTCAAGTTGCATCCCAAACAATTTTGGGGACTCTTGGCCAATTCCCACTCATGGCATAAAAGACTAACAGAGCAACATTTTTGAGTTCCATGAGATGCCGCAAGCTTGTTTAAGCATGGAATAGGTGACCAAATTATCCATCTGCTCTCAAGGCATGGTTTCATAAATTGGACCCCTTAATCCAAATGTTGCATTTCTTCAAACTGAGCACAACACTAGTTGTCGAAATCAATGAGTAAAGCAACTTCTAAGGCATGTCACTCCGGAGTGAGGGGTTCTCTAGCTGAAATCATATCCCAGTAATCTATCGGAGTGGATGGTTCCTCAATATGAGTCTCAATATTTTTTTTATGCCTAGTTGCAAGTCACATCCCAAACCATTTCGGGGACTCTTGACCAATTTCTCTTGATGGCATAAAAACTAACTAACTACATGTCTCTATCAATTAACTAATATATCTTACTGCCTTGAAAATAGACTGCACCAATTTCAATTGCACATTGATTTTAACAATCACTACTTCCTACATAAAAATGTGGGTTGCACTATTGTTAACCATCACCATAACTAACTTATTATTCAACTTGGATTGAACAAAACTAATATTTGTATAGTTATACTCTTGGCTTGAACAAAACTGATATTTGTATAGTTCTACTCTTGGCTTACCTTAGACATATTTCCAACTAGAGCACCCAATATTTGCAACACACCAACTGATGGTTGGATTTCTTACTCCATAGCATTGACCCTCATCTTCAATGGACATTTCTTATAATAATTATAATTTGCACAAATCCAACAAACAACAACCTTACTACTATTTTTTTTATTAGATCCATATGATAAATTTATCATGTCCTTAGTATTATCACATTAATATGTCCTTAATATGTCCAAAATCAAGAGGGATATCACATTAAATTAGGTGGTTGACCACTAATATTGGTAATTTCACCCTAGTCTAATTGTGCATCCAAAACTAAGAATATAAATTTTTATTTAGAACTTTGAAGATAGAAAACAAATTTCATAAATTAGAACTAGGATGATGATGGACTACTAACTAACAACATGTGCACATGCAACTGAAGGTACAACCAAACAGGTACCTATCAGATATTTCTTCATCGAGTGAGGAAAGCTTAGGACAAATAGAGGCCGGAAATGTGACTGCATCTAGTATATATGATAAGCAAACAAAGACCATAGGTGAAAAAGTTAGAATAAAATTATGTAGACACGTGAAATTTTTTCTTGCCGAAGGAGGATCATGATATTATGATGAAGAGAGCATATGAGACATAGAGGTTCCACTCAGATATAAGAATCTGGTGAAAAAATGGGTACCTAAGGAACTACCTCCCATAGATGTTTACTTCGTTGTCAACAATATGACATATCACATTGCACCATCCTCCCTACAGGGCTTGGGGCTATTTTCCGTGGATGGAATAATTGTAAAATACAATACAGTAACTGAATTGATGGACTATGTCAGACCGTGTTACAATTATAACGATTGGATGTGGTTGGTTCAGTACATGCGAAGTATGCGAAGATATGCACTCGCCACAAATTGTATACAACTAATAAACAAGGATACAAATAAGGGAGCAACTATCTGCATTGATGGAAGGCATAAAGCTTCCGACAATATCACAAGGTTTATAAACAACACACGACCTGGGACAACAAACAAACAACCGAATTGCATACATGAGGGATGTGAAGAGAATCGGGTAGTCCTACGCGCAATAAAAAAGATAGCTCCTGAGGAATATTTAGTAGTGGATTACCATTTGAATCGAATAGAAACATTGACTAATAGTGTGCAGGTTCTTATGCAACACCTCTTTAAGAAACCTCTACTTATTGCATTATATTTTTTTATTATCTTTAACATTGTTGTAAATATTATCTTTAACATTGCTTTTTTGTTATCATTAACAATTTTTTAAATATTTGGGGGTTCTAGTTATATTATAATGTGGCACGACGATCATGGAAAAGGTCCAACCGCAGAACATGTAAATGATTATCAATTTCCACTTTTATTTTACGTTATTTTAATTATTTTCTTATATAATTTTATTGAAATAACATTGTTTTTGTTGAAATTATATGCAGTCCGTAGGCCATGTTGATCATGATTCCATCGATGTTGAGGGGTTTTATTCATCCTCTAATCCGATGTTATTAATAAAAAAAAATATCATTAAAGCTAACAAGGAAATTTCTAGCTTCTTATATCGTCCAGATCAAACTCTCGACATCAAAGCAAAGATAAAGCTCCTTATGTCACAACTTAACACATATAAGGTAATAACCATAATTTAAAGTGTTTTTTTTTAATGTACTCATATGTTTGAGTATGATACTTTGTTCTTTAACTTTTACATTATCTCATGAAAAAACATTTTCTTTTTTATAAAGACATTTTTGGAGCCTATTCAACCTGGTGTTGGTAGTAGTGGCGTTATAGAGATGCTACAGAGTCCTGATGAGGGTGGTCATACAGCTGCTAGAGTACTATTTACTTCTCCATCTTCCACACCTAATTTAGATAGGAGCCATGACACGCACCGCCATACATCCACACCTCGATCAGAGTCTAGAGATCATGGCAGAGATGAGGATCATGGTGATGTGGTTGAGATGGTTGCATTTCCTAGAGCTAGACGTGTGACAAGCATGGGGACCCTTCCGTGCACATTTTTGGTCAATGATAATGGAATTCCATTAAAACAATCAAGACTCCCAGGTAGCTTTAATTCATATTTTAATCATTTAATGTTGTCCTTCTCATACAGAAATCATCTAGATTATTAATTTTAAATTAATGATCATATATTTTTGTGTGTAGGAAACAACATTTTTATAGGCACCTAGAGAGCAAGGCCTTCTTGATTTGTGGGGAAAACTTACGCATGAGGTGGAATTGATAGAATTCCACCCTCAAAAAGGAACTTATGGATTATCTTGAAGGCCTCTTTGGAGTAGACATGTTGAATAAAAAAGAGGTCACCTCTGCAGCAGGTGAATATTTTAAATATATGCGGGATGTTTATAGATGAATCTTGACAGGAAATCCTAGGTATGAGCTTCCTCCCTCAATTCCAAAGAGGGAGTGGAAGGCGATCATTGATGATGCAAAAGAGAAGATTTTGAAAAAATCAGGAGAACGAATAACTGGTACACCAAGGTAAATTACAATATTTTGATTTCAATACCAACTTTATTTTTCTTTAGATCTAAATAAAAGTGTGGTTATATATAACATAGTTGAAAATTTTGATGATAGGTTTCCTGACACTTCGAAGGAAACCAAAGAAAGGATTTCCAAACATGGACAACACAAGCTAGGCCAGGGCATCTACTCAAGGTTACAGTCATGAATCGTAAGTACCCAAACATCTTAACAATATTATTTGTATCACCTTACAACTTTCAGGTAATTGCATCCAAAAACATTAAAAAACCATACCATTATGCAATGCAGTGACGACTTCGGAACTGAAACCACAGAGGAAGACCTCCAAATTGGTTACAAGTACGGTTATAAAGCCGTGGTTGATCGTAGAAAAAGCATGGGGCAGACCCCAAGATCCAATTTACGGGATAAGGTAAATAAAAATCAGTCCACATTAACCTTTCATTACTTAGAAAATACGTAAATGTTTGATATTGTCCATAATTTAATGTCTTACTTTGTTTTAATCAGGGGAGAAGCACTATCAAAAAAACCATTATTAATGGACAATAGAGCGTTGATAGTGCAATGCAGCCAGAAGATCATGGTGTTCCCCAACAACCCCATCCCAGTGAGGTGCAGCCCCAAGATGTTCTTGTGACTGAGGCCCACGACGATAAAATGTCTATATATTGATCATATACTTAATAATTTTGTACTTATAAATTTTTATTTTTCAATGGAAAGGAATGTCATAGTTGATTCTCCTTGACCTGAAGATTAGGTGAATAGGCTGACAACCATTCCAACAATGTCGACTAGAGGACCAGGTAAATAATTACATTGCAGAGTTTTTTTTTAGTATGAATGAACTACTTCAATGATATTTAAAAATTGGCCATATAAATTTAATATTTTTTATTTTTGTAGGTGATGTCCCCTCACAACAGCATCCATGCCATGGGTATGAGACCAGACGTACTCGGCATGAAAGGACTGAAATAACATCAGTTGTTGAAGAGAACCCAGTAAATGAAGACATGGAGATGAATGAATTACTTAAGACCTGGAAAGCACAAAAGAAGACTAAAATAAATTCATGATGTCATGTAATAATTTTATAAGAAAGTTAGATGTACATTATATAGTTGAACATGTAATGATTCATATAATGCATTGACATTATGGGTACTTTTTCATATGATAATACACAATGCTATTACTATGGATTTTATATATCTATGAATGTAATTTTTTTATACACTTAATGATAATTTCATCTTTTCTTATAAGACTTGGTATATATTGATTCAATATTCCTTGATTCAAGACGTGAGAATGAAATAAAGACCTAGTGCCTTGTGCTTGGGCTATGGAGTCTAGGAAACAAATAGAACCTGAATATGCAATATGCAACTTCCAAAATCTTGTTACATGATATATGCAACTTTGAAAGTCTGGTGACATGTGACATGTGGCAAACATCTTTTTCCAAGCAATGTGCAAAATTTAAACTTGGTGCAACATGCAAAAAGAAAGTTTTGGGAAGATGCAATAATAATTTTTAAGGATTAAACATGAGGGGTTGGAAATAGCCATGTCAAAAATTTTATAATATTTTTTCAGAGCATTACCCTTCTTTTCATTGTGTCTTTTCATTGTGTCTCACATGACAAAGAAACAAAATCACATTGCCATTGTCAATTTATATGTGGAGGGTTATTCAAGGTTTCAAGACTTCATATTTTCCTACTTTAATCCTCTCATGGTCATGTTAATCCATATAGAGGTCCATGATATAAACACTCACTGTTATATTGTTGACATAAATTCCAATCTTCACTTTGTCGAATAGAGGGAACAATTTTGGCAACAATTTAATGTTTTTAGTTCCATGAAATTTATTTTGTTTCTTCAACAACATTAAGGAACAAACATGAGGGGTTGTAAATGGCGATGTCAAACATTTACTCTTTCACACACGTGCATCATCTCAATCTTCATGTCTACAATATGTGGAGGGTTATTCAATGTTTCAAGACTTTCTTCATATTTTCATACTTTATTCTTCTCATGGTCATGTTAATCCTTATAGAGGTTCATTATATAAACACTCATTGTTATAATGCTTACATAAATTCAAATCTTCACTTTGTCAATTAGAGGGCACAATAATGGAAACAATGAGAGAGTTTTGACCATATGTCAACTAATTTGTCCCTTTAAAAAAATTCATTGATGTGCAAGGGAGAACTGTGTCTATGAGAGGTCCTACATGAAAGTAAAAGAGGTCAATATGTAAAAGAGGTCCTACATATTGAAATATTGATAATTATTTCATGAAATTCTCCTACATATTGAAATACAAATTTGGTAGACCCAACAAACAAATTATTTACCACACCGCCTTTCAAACAAAATGACACTTCCATCAACAAAGAAATAGATGGGATAGTACGTTGAAGTCATTGAGACAACACAATGGACTCGACAGTTGACTAGGATGGATATCCATGAAATCATCCAGAAACAAGCCCTATTAGGGAGCCACAATAATCCTTGAAACTCCAAATACAATGGAGAAGGCTTTGTTTTTNTCAAGGTTTCAAGACTTTCTTCATATTTTCATACTTTATTCTTCTCATGGTCATGTTAATCCATATAGAGGTTCATGATATAAACACTCATTGTTCTAATGCTAACATAAATTCAAATCTTCACTTTGTTGATTATAGGGCACAATAATGGCAACAATGAAAGAGTTTTGACCATATGTCAACTAATTTGTCCCTTTAAAAAAACTTCATTTTTGTGCAAGGGAGCACTGTGTCTATGAGAGGTCCTCTACATATTGAAATATTGATAATTAGTTCATGAAAGTGTCCTACATATTGAAATACAAATTTGGTGGACCCAACAAACAAAAAATTTACCACACCGCATTTCGCACAAAATGACACTTCCATCAACAAAGAAATACATGGAATAGTATGTTGAAGTCATTGAGCCAACACAATGGACTCGCCAGTTGACTAGGATGGAAATCCATGAAAGCATCTAGAGACAAGCCCTATTAGGGAGCCACAATAATCCTTGAAACTCCAAATAGAATGGAGAAGGCTTTGTTTTTTAGTGCCTCTCACAATGAGCTTCGCCAAACTTACAACTCGTGTTTTTTGTAATATATGTTATTACATATATGTGTAGTAGAATATATATGTATGTTTTATTACACATATATTTAATAAAATATATACGT
>JASDQU010102777.1:71535-86762 GCA_032191745.1 Picea mariana
AATATGGCGGTGACCAGGTATGTAGATTCTGAAGGCCTTGGATACTTCACAGTATCCCACAAAGATTCCCTTCTTTCCGGAGGACTCCAGTTTGTTCCTTTTCTCTTTCGGTATATGAACAAACACTGAACAGCCAAATATTTGAGATGGCTTACCTCTGGCTTCTTTCCGGTGAAAATTTCTTCCGGGGTCTAGAACCCAAGTGCACTATGGGATAGTCTGTTCTGCACATAAACAACTGCCATAGCTTCTTCTGCCCATAAGCACATAGGAAGATCTTGATCTTCACATCTTCCAGCATGGTTCTGTTCTTCCGTTCAACTACACCATTTTGTTGGGGATTGTAGGGAGTAGTTAATTCCCTCTTGATCTCGACATCTCTGCAGAAGCTTATGAACTCTTTCGAGGTATATTTTCCTCCATTATCTGACCTGAGTATCTTAATCTTTCTTTCAGAAAGATTCTTTATCAAGGCTTTGAATTCCTTGATCTTGTTGAATACTTCAAATATATCCAGGTCTTTTATGAGAATAATCATTAATGAATGATACATAGTATGCATACCCATTAATGGAGGATGATGGCATTCTCCCACACACATCTGAATGGATGAGTTCCAATGCTTCTTCTGCTTGTTGTCCCTCTTTGGAAAAGGGTTCTTGATGTTCTTCCCTTGCGCACATCCATCGCATACGCCTTCATGATCACCTTTCAGTTCTGGTAAACCTGTGACAGCTTTGCATATGTATGGTAGCGCCTTGTAGTTGATGTGAGCTAATCTTCTAGAGTTCACATGTATTCTCCAATAGCATGGGTCATGGCAGCTTCTGAGTGACCCTCCTTCTTCTTTTCCACCGATGATTGCTTCATTTATGATTTCTTCTTTAGCATGTTTCCTTCTGCAACCTTCGCTATAGCTTCCTCATGTGACCTGGAGAAAGGTCAACAAAACAACAAGAAAGAATAATATCCTTCTTGATAGTATAAAGCAATAGCATGAAAAATCATCACAGTAGCTCCTTTAGAGCGTATTACTTATAATTTAGCAAATATTAAAGGTAAGGAATACAATACGAAATGAGGTCAACACTCTCTTAGTGTTGTGACCAAGCATTCTTCAATGGCAATCTGAAACTAACAAACGAGGTTTCTCCTAGAGGAGGTGTTAGTCATATCAAACAAAGTATTCTCACATGTTATCAAGTATAATACTTTACGACGATTGATATCTCAACTAAAGTTATTAGCTTGTTATGTGTACCTTTGAATCTTGATTTGATCAAACCTGGAGTCTTGTCCTCAAGTGTGAGTGATTGCTTTTCTTCCAGGTCTCCTTCACTCAAGTGATGAGTGCTTTCTTCAGGTTGGCTCTGATACCATGTTAATGTTTATGCTATCATTATAGTTCTTTTCATTTCATAAATACAAGAGCATAATAACCACAAGATCACTGAGAAATACACATCCACAATAGACACAACATTTATCCTGGGAAACCCTCTAGGGGAAGAAAACCCAGCAAAACTTCCTTATCATAAATAGCTTATCAAATGTTCAAGAGATAACTCAACCAATACAGAAAATTCTCCTCCAAGAGATGCGCCACCCTTCTTCTCCTTTCACCAACTTGGAATTGCAGCTTGCCTCATAAGATCATGAGCAAGTGAAGTGTGTGATAGAAGTGAGGCACTAGCCTCTTATTTATACTAATCTGGCACGTGTGAAGAGTCACCATTCTGGCAGGGCCGACCTCTCATACTGGGTGGGTAAATCCACCTTTAATTAAATCTAGCTGGGGCCGACCTTTCATTATAACTGTTGGGGCCGACTTCTATTCTTTACATTATAATTGTCCGATGACCAATCCGCAAAAGGGGATTTGGTCCTTATACAATTACGGACTTGATTAATCCTCAATGGGGATTAATCTAATAATAAAAATAATAATAATGACATGATTAACCCACAATGGGGATTTAATCCAATAACAAAATAATAAGAATGCTCTTCGCAGTTACATTATTTCAACACTTCAAAGGATTGAGGCTTGCTCAAAGGAAGGCCCCTGGAAGTAATTTTTCCCATTTTCCCTGCGGGCTAAGGTGTTTTGAAAGTTAAGGGAAGGTTGTTCCCGAGTAATCAAAGCAAGTTGACAAACCTCCATTGCGAATATTACACATATATCATCCCGGGTATGCCTTATACAAATTGATTGCCCCCACTTCGTGTTTTAAAAAGTAAAATATATGACAGATGGTGAAAGGAAATTCATATTTGATTGCCCCCATCTAGTCCAAGAAGACGATGAAAGGAAATTCATAAATGATTTCCCTCGTCTTAGCATTTAAATGCATTATTATGATTCGAAGTGGTGAAAGGAAATTCAATAAAAAGGGCCAGATAACTTCACCGGGGTACTGAACAGGCTCACTGGCAGTGAAGCAATATCTGAGATATCTATAAGGTTTTCATACGTAATTTTCGCTCTACTCTGGTAACCAGCCTTTTCGAAACCGAATCTGCATCCCAAGTTCAGACAGGACCCCCCCCCGATTAAAAGCATGGAATTTACCTCGTTTGATGCAAGCCAAAACCCACAAGATCTGTTGAATTTCCTAGGATTTTTTTGATTATCTTAAAGCATACTTGAATTCAGTATTGAGAAGGAGAAAGTCATCGAAAGGGCTACAGCTGAAGTTTAGAACGCTTTTGAATTTTGAAAATCTTTTTAGAAGTAAAGACGAAATCTCTTTTTCCCTCTGTATCCCCCTCCTAAAACAAGTTTCACAGAAAGAAACCAATGACTCCATTTACCCAATACAGGCACGTGGTCTACTGTTCTTCCCGTCTCGCGGGAAGATGTGATCCCTAGTTGGAGCCTATGTTGGAGCCACCTTTTACAAGTGGTTGAAATATAATTATTGTAATCAAAATTTTACCCCAACATGTGAAGTGGCGATAGCCGTTATAGTCCTAAGTCACTATCGCCTAACCATTAAGCAAGTCTATCACTTTTTATTACCTCGCGCTTTCACGCTTCGGGAGTTACAAGTCGCAAGGTTTCCAAGCTCCGATATGCGAAGTTGCGAGACGGTTTCAAAAGTCATCCGGGTTAGTGTTAGGGGTAAGTCACTTTAAACCCTAGTTAAGAATTATCGGGGTTTTGCGACTCGACAATCTCTCTTCCAAAAAAAAACTATACCTTCATAGTCCTAAGTCGCGAAGTCGCGATTTTTATTAATTAAGCATGGGTTAATTAAGAACTTAAGTCAGATCACGTTTTTTAAACTAAATCGCATCATCGCGATTTCGGATTTCGGGGGCTCAAAGGGTAGGAGTGATTTCTCCCGATACGATGAACGTCGAAAAGGGGAAATTAAAGACTAAAACAAACTTAATTAAAGGGGCTAAGCAGGATTAATCGATGCATCAATGAAAACTTTAATACGCACCGTCCGCGGAGTAATTTTAAATGTTTTTTGCATTGATTCATGCTATGACTCATCAAACAATTATGGCATTTATTTAGACTATGGCGAGGTGATAGATAGTAGGATCTTGCTTTTACTGCTAAATATTTCTTTAAATGATTTGACTGTTTGGTTCGCAAGGACACCAGGGTTTTAAATGACTGGGATAAGGGGTTTGTTTCATTATTTCTATTTTATTTCTATTTTGCGCGCAAATCTTTTTTCATCAGGATAACTTCTGTCTGTATTTACAATTCTTACTACAGGTGATCTGCGTACATAATTCTCTTTCATGGCTCCACGAAAGGCATTCAAGGCGGCTGTTGAAAGTTCAGGTCAGGGCTCCGATGTTGTTTCCGATACTTCACCCCAAAGTATTAATACTGTCAAAACTTGGACATACATCTCCTACATTCTGCAGTCTGAATCAGTGAATTGTTCATATGATTCCAACGATAATGAGAAGGATGATTTGGCTAGCAGATACAAAATCACCATTCAAGAAAAAATGCACAAAATAGAGGCAATACCACGACTCCTCCCCTATTATGATATGATCATATGGGTTCTAGACCATGTGGATATCCCAACTAGAACTGTCATCAGCGAGCAGAAGGTGACGATTCATACTTTTAGTTCAGAACATTTATAGGCAATGTATCAGCTGTCACCCACACCAAACTTCGCGCACAATGCTGAATTTATGGAAGGTTTCAAGGAGAAGGAATGCGAGCAATATGGCAGAAACTTATCTGATTTGATCAGGGATTGGGTTTCGCACCCCGCAAAATTCAGGGTGGATTCTAATGGAATTTATTCAATCTCCTCCTTAGAGCCACCATTCAGGTATATAACAATGATGGCTTGTAGGTTGTGGGAGGGAGGACACCACACATTTGTTTCTCCCGTAGGTGCCTCTGATTCATACAGTCGCTGAAGGTCTTTCTTTCGACTAGGCCAAACTATTGTCGGACAGTTTAACCAGTCGAATTACCGAATATCGAGCGCAGAAGGCGAGTGGGAAAGCAACTTCGTTTTTCATGTCGGCCTACATCATGGACACCATTTGTTTCATGACTCCTTTCCCTCTAATGAGATATATATGGACTCCATCTAGTACAGAGCCCATCCATGTCTACCACTCGAATCTTTGGGAGGATAAGGCCAAAGAATTCATCTATGATATCTTAAACTGGGTAATGGTACCACTGCATGTCGCCATTTTTGGCTAGCCACCTCCCAAGATATCAGATAGCATTGCAACCAGCCTAAGCAACATGGCAGATTGGTATCTAGAGGTGAAATTTTTCTATATTAGGGTTTTCGGCACCTCTTTCCCTCCATATGCCCTCCCTCTATTCATGCAAGATAAGTTATTGTGTCGTGAGATCGCCAGACAGTCTGTGCTCGACGAGATAAGCAAGGAGCTAAAAAGAGTATCAAAAAAGGTATAGTCGTCCTTTCCTATTCGTATCGATGCATATTCCTTGTTAGATTTTGGCCACGCCAAAGTTGAGGCTACAACTCTAGAAGAAATGATGCTGGTAGTCATTGAGTTTAAGAAGCATGACCCTAGTAAGGTTTTGAGCAATCACCTGACAAGTTGTGTCCTAAAGAGGTATGAACACAAGGATTCCTGGCATGACAAAATATTCTAGGGCGCGAGGTCCTTCACAAAAGTCCTAAGTCAGATTCAAGCCTTGTCGCCTGGAGACATGGCCGAATTTTTGAAATTTCGGGAACACTGACAGAGTTGTCTCCCCCAGATTTTACAGGGTGAAGCCCCAAAGCTTCCAGTTACAAATCAGATGGGAGCCAAAGGTGAAAAGGACTTGATTCCTAACGGGGAGAAGGATCAAGGGAAACCCAGGGAGGCTGGAACCTTAGATCTAGGAGACGAAGTCCCCTAGAAGCAGGAAGGAAACCCTGAAAATGGCACACCAGGCAAGCAAGCCCAAGGCCAAGCTGAGATACCTTCATAGAGAACGGGTGACTCACTTTCACTCGCACCAAACGAGCCAGTTATAGAAGCCACCCCTAAACAAACATCCAAGCAAATCGGCACTCCGATTGCTATTGTCACACCCTTACAGTTCAAAAAGGGGAATCCTAACAGGGGATGGATTTTCAATGAAGAACTGATGCCTATTTCTATAAAGGAGCTGCCTCCCAACGAATTTTACTTTGAAAAAAAAAGAAAGGTCGTGGTAAGGCAAGTATTTTATCAAAAAGAGGGCGTAGTAGCTAAAAAGTTTAAAATAATGACAGATGGGAAGGCTGCGAAAGAGGAAAAATTTGCAGAGGAGATAGTCGGGACGCTAGGGGCTTATGCTACAACCAATCAGTACTCAGTTGGGACTTTGATGGCCCAGTTGAAATGAAAGAACCTCCTGATTAGTAAAGTGGAAGCTAAGGTAGTTACTGTCGAAACGAATGTCAGGGACGAGGTGAGCAGGAGCCTTGAGGAAGCCCAAACAACCGATCTTCATGAAATCGAGAAGCTCAGGTCCGACCTCGAGCAGGTGCGCCAGTCGACGCAAACTAGCCAAACATAGGTAAGCCAGCAGAGGCAACAGATTATAGAGTTGCAGTTGAAATTGGAGGTGGCCGAGAAACAGGTTGTAGACATAAAAATGTTCAGATCACATGCCGCTGAAATTCGACATAAGGTACTTACGGCTCAACAAAACTTGCTGGCAAAGGTGAGAACCATTTAGAACCATTTCCAGATGATAGAGAAAATATTAGAGAACATTTCTTCGAAAGAAAGAGAAGCCAGGGCAACATGGGTCTCTTTCCAAGACGTTGTTATAGCTACAACGAAGATAGAGACGGTTAGCACCTCAAAATTATCCATCGCAGAACAAACTAGAGGTAATATCCTATTGAAGGTCTAGGAGCAGAACATATCGGAAAGCAGGGGGAGAGCTAACAATGTAAAGAATTTTTGTGAGGAAATGCTCTCTTTAATAAGTAAAGGTTTGCTAGATCTTGATAAGGAGAGCAGTGCTAGGACACTAGGGAAAATCAATATAGCTAAACATATGTTGGACATCAAAGAAAATATGGAGGAGCAACAAGTGGAGATATCCCAGATCAACCAGGTCGATATGACTAAAATGGACAAATGGCTAGTACAGCCAAGTTTACAATTATGTTCCATCATCGCAGAGGACTGACAAGTGGGAAAGAGTTTACCATAGCTGGTGAAGAATTGTTACACTCTTGAAGCAAGCGACCAAGCAAAGCCTTCCAGGTTGATAGCCCAGTTGGTGGAGAGGTGCATCACTTGCACCGAGTAGGCGAAATGGAAGGCTTCTAGTGTCAAATAATGACAGATGTCTACCTGTTCTATTGTTAGAACCCAAAGAGTAAAGAAAGGAAGGTGCTCTGCCCACAGGAAGGAGAAAAAAGACAAAGAAGTGAAACGCATAAATTTCCCTTTTTGTAACCGAAAACTTCTGGAACGATTGAGATTCTAGCGTTTAGAAGTTTGTATAAATATGCATTTTGAAGTAAGAATAGAGGCTGGACCTTTTTTGGCCGATTGTAATAGAGACTTTTTCCTTTGAAAATTAATACAAAGCAATTAGAAGATTCTTGATTCCATCAAGATTGAGTTATGAGTTTTGTTTCCTCTGTTATCTTATATTAAATTTCATTTCGCATATATATTTCTGATGAATGCTTATCCGCAATTTAGTGAAAATTCTACTGTGGTGACCAACTTTTTAGTCTTCTAATCGTTTGCAGTTTTTCCTCTGTATCGACTATCAACAGGTACAAGACCTGTGAATTTTTTAGATCTCTATATTTTAGGCTTTGTCAGATTTCTTCTTGTCTTTTTCTTCTTCTGTTTACAGGGCAAGATTCTCCCTTGATAGGAGCCTCGCATTGTCGACAACTTAATGTTTTCTCACATTTCATACATGATTCTTTAAAAAGTTATTTCAGTTATGGGATAAGGCCTTTGGTTTGTTTTCTACTTTTATCGTTGGATTCGGAAATTCTCTTTTATACGGTTAAAAAATTGAAATAGCATCTTAAACCTTGAATTCTCTTTTCAATTTTTGTTTCTCCATGACTGTGCCCGTTGCAAGACAACCCAAAATTGAACCCGACCTATCGGATCAAACCAACATCACTTTGAACCTTTTTGACACCATACTTAAAACTGCCATCACCTGGGTAGAACTCGAACGTTCATGGGCCACAATTGAACGGGATATAAGCATCCAGGAACATTTGGAAGCAAGATAGAGAAAACTTAGAAATCAACCTTAGCTTCTTTTCCTAAATGTTGATTCTTCTTCTTTTTTTATCATTTACTCACTTTTCGATGCCTAGACCCTGTACTTTCTAGCCTTAAGTACAGACTCTGGAACAACACTTGGCCAATTCCTTCTCAGGGCATAAAAGACTAACAAAGAAACATTTTTTAGTTCCGTGAGATGATGCAATCTTGTTTATGCATGGACTAGGTGACCAAATTATCCATCTGCTCCCGAGGCATGGTTTCGTAAATTGGCCCCTTAATCCAAATGTTGCATTGCTTCAAACTGAGAAAAACACTAGTTGTCGAAATCAGTGAGTAAAGCAACTTCTGAGGCATGACACCCATGAGTGAGGGGTGCTCTAAATGAAATCCTATCCCAGGAATCCATCGAAGTCAATGGTTCCTCAATCTGAGTCTTGATATTTGTTATATTTCCAGTTGCAAGTCGCATCCCAAACCATTTTGGGAACTCTTGGTCAATTGCTCCTGAGGGCATAAAAACCTAACTGAGCAACATTTTTGAGTTCCATGAGATGCTGCAAGATTGTTTAGGCATGGACTAGGTGACTATATTTTCCATCCGCTCCCAAGGCATGGTTTCATAAATTGGACCCCTTAATCCAACTGTTGGTTTGCTTCAAACTGAGCAAAACACTAGTTCTCAAAATCAATGAGTAAAACAACTTCCGAGGCATGGCACCCTAGAGTGAGGGGTGCTCTAGCTGAAATCCTATCCCAGGAATCCATTCGAGTCTCGTTTTTCATTTTATGCCCAGTTGCAAGTCTCATCCCAAACCATTTCGGGGACTCTTGGCAATTCCTCATCCGGGCATAAAAGCCTAACGGAGCAACATTTGTGAGCGCCTTGAGATTTTTCATACTTTTTTCGGCATGGACTATTGGGTATGTGTTATATTCTTTGCATGTGTGTGTGTGGGTGCATCAGGTTTGACAATTGTGTTTGACGATCCCTTTAGTAGTGCTCTTTGTGTTGTGTGCGCCGGGCGCTTTCCTAGTGGGGTCCCAGGGGGGGCAGGTATGCCCCCCCTAGTTACACGCAACGTTTGGCACCAGGCATCAGCCTGAGGCTAACGGGGTTCGAGGCAGTGCCCCAAAATATTTTTTTGGGTAGTTTTTGCTATTTTTAGTGGTTTACTAAATTAATCCCAGATTAAGGGATTAGGGTTTTGGTATCTACGAAATACCTAAAAACATTGTATATATTGTATGGTGAATGGTGAAATTCGATAATGAATATAAGAAAGGTTTTCCCGGTTGAGGGTTTCCGATATAAAATCTTTGTATACTCTGTGTATGAGCCATTGATTAAATTTTGTTTTGCTTAAGAATCTATATGCATTTCTTTACTTCACAGGTTTAAAACTTACATGGACTGGGTGACCACATTGTCCATCCACTCCCGAAAAAAGACTGCACCAATTTCAACTGCAGATTGAGTTTAACAACCATTACTGCACATTGAGTTAACCATCGCCATAACTAACTTATTCTTCAACTTGGATTGAACAAAACTAATATTTGTATAGTTCTACTCTTGGCTTGAACAAAACTAATATTTGTATAGTTCTACTCTTGTATTGAACAAAACTAATATTTGTATAGTTATACTTTTGGCTTTCCTTAGACATATTGCCAACTAAAGCACCCAAGGTTTGCAACACACCAATTGATGGTTGGATTTCTTACTCCATGGCATTGACCCTCATCTTCAATGGACATTTCTTATAATAATTCTAATTTGCACAAATCCAACAAACAACAACCTTACTACTATTTTTTTCTTAGATCCATATGATAAATTTATCATGTCCTTAGTGTTATCACATTAATATGTCCTTAATATGTCCAAAATCAAGAGGGATATCACATTAAATTAGGTGGTTGACCATTAATATTGGTAATTACACCCTAGTCTAATTGTGCATCCAAAACTAAAGATATAAATTTTTTATTTTTAACTTTGAATATAGAAAAAAAGTTCATAAATTAGAACCAGGATGATGATGGACTACTAACTAACAACACATGCACATGCAACTAAAGGTACAACCAAACAGGTACCTGTCAGATATTTCTTCGTTGAGTGAGGAGAGATTAGGACAAATAGAGGCCAGAAATGCAACTGCATCTAGTAGATATGATAAGAAAACAAGGACCAGAGGTGGAAAATCAGAATAAAATTTTCTAGACGCATGAAATTTTTTCTTGCCAAGGAAGATCATGCTCTTATGATGATGAGAGCATAGGAGACATAGAGGTTCCACTCAGGTATAAGCATCTGGTGAAACAATGGGTACCTAAGGAACTACCTCCTATAGATGTTGACTTCATTTGTCAACAATAAGACATGTCGCATTGCACCATCCTCCCTGCATAGCTTGGGGCTATTTTCCCTGGATGAAATAATTGTAAAGTACAATACAGTAACTAAATTGATGGACTATGTTGGACCGTGTTACAATTATAACGATTAGATGTTGTTGGTCTAGTACATGCAAAGTATGTAGAGATATGCACTCACCGCAAATTATATACAACTAATAAACAAGGATAAAAATAAGGGAGTGACTGTCTATATTGATGGAAGGTCTAAAGCTTCCAACAATATCGCAGGGTTTATAAACAACACACGACCCGAGACAACAAACAAACAACCGAATTACATATATGAGGGACGTGAAGAGAATCGGGTAGTCCTATGCGCAATAAAAAAGATAGCTCCTGGGGAAGAGTTATTAGTGGATTACCATTTGAATCGAATAGAAACATTGACTAATAGTGTGCAGGTTCTTATGCAACACCTCTTTAAGAAACCTCTACTTATTGCATTATATTTTTTTATTATCTTTAACATTGTTGTAAATATTATCTTTAACATTGTTTTTTTCTTATCATTAACAATTTTTTAAATATTTGGGGGTTCTAATTATATTATAATGTGGCAGGATGATCGTGGAAAAGGGCCAACCGCAGAACATGTAAATGATTATCAATTTCCACTTTCATTTTACGATATTTTTATTATTTTCTTATATAATTTTATTGAAATAACATTGTTTTTGTTGAAATTATATGTAGTCCATAGGCCATGTTGATCATGATTCCACCGATGATGAGGGGTTTTATTCATTCATTGATCCGATGGTCTTAATAAAAAAAAAGATCATTAAAGCTAACAAGAAACTTGTTGGCTTCTTAGATCGTCCAGATCAAACTCCCAATGTCAAAGAAAATATCAAGTTCCTTAGGTCACAACTTAACACATATAAGGTAATAACCATAATTTAAAGTGTTTTTTTTTAATCTACTCATATGTTCAATTATGATACTTTATTCTTTAAATTTTACGTTATCTCATGAAAAAACATTTTCTTTTTTATAAAGACATTTTTGGAGCCTGTTCAGCCTGGCGTTGGTAGTATTGGCGCTACAGAGATGCTACAGAGTCCTGATACGGGCGGTCATACAATTGCTAAAGTACTATTTACTTCTCCATCTTCCACACCTAATTTAGATAGGAGCCATGACACGCACCGCCAGTCATCAACACCTCGATCAGTGTCTAGAGATGGTGGCAGAGATGAGGCTCATGGTGATGTGGTTGACATGGTTGCATTTCCTGGAGCTACTCGTGTGACAAGCACGGGGACCCTTCCGTGCACATTTTTGGTCGACGATAATGGACTTCCATTAAAACAATCAAGACTCCCAGGTAGTTTTAATTCATATTTTAATTGTTTAATGTTGTCCTTCTCATACATAAATCATATAGATTATTAATTTTAAATTAATGATCATATCTTTTGTGTGTGTAGGAAACGACCATTTTTATAGGCACCTAGAGAGAAAGGCCTTGATGATTTTTGGGGCAACCTTACGCATGAGGTGGAATTGCCAGAATTCCAACCTCAAAAAGGAACTTATGGATTATCTTGAAGGCCTCTTTGGAGTAGACACATTCAATAAAAAAGTGGTCACCTCTATAGTGAGTGAATATTTAAAATATACGCGGGATGTTTATAGACGAAGCTTGGCAGGAAATTCTAGGTATGAGCATCCTCCCTCAATTCTAGAGAGGGAGTGGAAGGTGATCATTTATGATGCAAAAGAGAAGATTTTGAAAAAATCAGGAGAACAAATAACTGGTACACCAAGGTAAATTACAATATTTTGATTTCAATTCTAGCTTTATTTTTCTTTAAATCTAAATAAAAGTGTGGTTATATATAACATACTTGAAAATTTTGATGATAGGTTGCCTGACACTTCGAAGGCAACCAAAGCAAGGATTTCCAAACATAGCCAACACAAGCTAGGCCAGGGTGGTTACTCGAGGTTATAGTCATGAATCGTAAGTAACCAAACATCTTAAGAAAATTATCTGTATCACCTTACAACTTTCAGGTAATTGCATCCAAAAACATTAAAAAACCATACCCTTATGCAATGCAGGGTGACGACTTCGGAACTGAAACCACAAAGGAAGACCTCCAACTTGGTTACAAGTATAGTTATAAATCTATGGTTGATCATAGGAAAAGCATGGGGCAGATCCCAAGATCCAATTTGCGGGATAAGGTAAATAAAAATCGGTCCACATTAACCTTTCATTACTTATAAAATACGTAAATGTTTGATATCATCCATAATTTAATGTCTTACTTTGTTTTAATCAAGGGAGCAACATTATCAACGAAACCATTAGTACTAGACAACAGAGCGTTGATAGTGCAACACAGCCAAAAGATCATGGTGCTCCCTAGCAGCCCCATCCTAGTGAGGTGCAATCCCAAGATGTTCCTGTGACTGAGGCCCACGACGATAAAATGTCTATATATTAATCATATACTTAATAATTATGTACTTATAAATTTTGACGTTTCAATGGCAGAGAATGTCATAGTTGATCCTCCTCGACCTGAAGATCAGGTGAACAGGCCGATAACCATTCCAACGACGCCAACTAGAGGACCAGGTAAATAATTACATTGCAGAGTTTTTTTTTAATATTAATGAACTACTTCAATGATATTTAAAAATTGGCCATATAAATTTAATATTTTTTATTTTTGTAGGTGATGGCCCCTCACAGCAGCATTCACGCCATGGGTACGAGACCAGACGTACTCGATGTGAAAGGAAAGAAACAACATCAGCTGCTGAAGAGCACCCGGTAAACGAATACATGGAGATGGATGAATTACTTAAGACCTGGAAAGCACAAAAGAAGACTAAAAGAAATTCATGATGTCATGTAATCGTTTTATAAGACAGTTAGATGTACATTATATAGTTGAACATGTAATGATGCATATAATGCATTGACATTATGGGTACTTTTTCATCTGATAATATACACAAGGCTATTTCTATGGATTGTATATATTTGTGAATGTAATTTTGTTATACACTTAATGATAATTTCAGCTTCTCTTATAAGACTTGGTATATACTAATTCAATACTCATTGATTCAAGACATGAGAATGCAAGCAAGACCTGATGCCTTGTGCTTGGGCTACGAAGTCTAGGCAACAAATAGAACTTGAATATGAAATATGCAACTTCCAAAATCGTGTGACAGGATATATGCAACTTTGAAAGTCTTGTGACATGTGACATGTGGCAAGCATATTTTTCCAAGCAATGTGCAAACCTTAAACTTGGTGCAACATGCAAAAATAATTTTTTGGGAAGATGCAATAATAAGTTTTAAGGATTACATGGTCATGTTAATCCATATAGAGGTCCATGATATAAACACTCATTGTTATAATGTTGACATAAATTCCAATCTTCACTTTATCGATTAGAGGGCACAATTTTGGCAACAATTTAATGTTTTTAGTTCCATGAAATTTATTTTGTTTCTTCAAAAACATTAAGGATTAAACATGAGGGGTTGGAAATGGCGATGTCAAACATTTACTCTTTCACACATGTGCATCATCTCAATCTTCATGTCTACAATATGTGGGGGATTATTCAAGGTTTCAAGACATTCTTCATATTTTCATACTTTATTCTTCTCATGGTCATGTTAATCCATATAGAGGTTCATGATATCGACACTCATTGTTCTAATGCTGACATAAATTCAAATCTTCACTTTGTCGATTAGAGGGCACAATAATGGCAACAATGAGAGAGTTTTCACCATATGTCAACTAATGTGTCCCTTTAAAAAAACTTCATTGATGTGCAAGGGAGCAATGTGTCTATGAGAGGTCCTACATGAAAGTAAAAGAGGTCAATATGTAAAACAGGTCCTACATATTGAAATATTGATAATTAGTTCATGAAAGTGTCCTACATATTGAAATACAAATTTGGTGGACCCAACAAACAAATTATTTACCACACCGTCTTTCGCACAAAATGAAACTTCCATCAACAAAGAAATAGATGGGATAGTACATTGAAGTCATTGAGCCAACAATATGGACTCGACAGTTGACTAGGATGGAAAACCATGAAAGCATCCAGAGACAAGCCCTATTAGGGAGCCACAATAATCCTTGAAACTCCAAATAGAATGGAGAAGGGTTTGTTTTTCAGTGCCTCTCACAATGAGCTTCGCCAAACTTACAACTCGTGTTTTTTGTAATATATGTTATTACATATGTGTAGTAGAATATATGTGTATGCTTTATTACACATATATGTCATAAAATATATACGTTATTACACACACACACACACACACACCATAACACATCAAATATGTTATTATATCCCAACTCCATATTACAATACTTGACCCACATCCACCTGCAAATATAACAATAGACTAGACCCTATAACAATAGAGACTTGGGACCCATTTGGATGAGGAATATGAATTGAGACCCAATTGGCCCACTTACTTAAGTCATTAGATAAATAATAACATAAAGAGAAAACATTATTAAACCCATAAACACTTAATAATCAAGTGCTTTTATAACATATTGTATTTGTAGATGATCCCTTGCTAAGTTGAAATCTTGCAATAGGATTTGAACTTAGCCTCGTTGTTACTTTTTATTGCACATGTAACCAAAGTATGCCAATGCCAAGTGCCTTTGGTTGTCTTTGATGACACCATCATTTATTATCAATCCCTATGAAGCACCATCAAAGTGTAGGTTATGCCAAGTAGATTTTGGTGTTTGCTAGTATATTGATGATGTCTTAGTGGAGCTTTTATCATTGTCATTAGAAACATTTTAGGGTGGGGTTACTAATACTAAAGGACTTGATTTATACATGAAATAGGTTATAGTCATATAATGACGATGATACTTAAGATGATCATGATGGCAATGCCCCTCTTAAATTAAATACAATATTTTGAATGTTTGGAACTCTTAGTGTAACACCCTGTTTCCCCCAGTTTGTAAAAATAACTATACTGGCCAAGAACTGTGGCAAACTCAAAAATGTGAATGTGTGATGTGAATGGACCTTGTGGAAAAGTTC